>JAUTDX010002537.1:0-41692 GCA_030844895.1 Ambrosia x helenae | reverse complement strand
CTGAAGAGAATTTTCATGACAAAGCCATATAATATGCTTATGACATGACTCGCAGAAGATGCATGCGTAAACTCCACATTCATTCGACCTGGCACGTGATACTGTGGTAGATTCTCAATGCTCCACTGCTTCCCCTTTATTGACACTCAATCGCTTTCTCTACCAGATCTCAATCATAGCCGTTATTGTCTGCAGTTGCGGTTTCGTTTTAGCTCAGTCCCAGAACCAACATTCATCACTCTTCTTTTTATGCATTCTTGCTTCTAGGTATGTATCTTCTTCACTGAGATCGACGGAACTGCATCCATTATAATATGTTCCAATTCATATACTTTTAAAAATAGCCATATCATATGTTCCGATTTGAGTGAAACTTTTATGTTATCGCTAATCAATAAAATACATCCATATGATAAATTCGATTCAATATTCAGTTTATAAATCGTGGTTTATAAAAGTTATTTATAATCTGGAACCATTTCAGATTTGAATGTTTGGGATTTTTTTTCATTTGAATACTAGAATACCATCCGAAGACAAAGATTCGATTATGGCTTATCACAAGGGTGAGCAATTCTTCAAGGTCATGCATGACCCTTCGGCAAGAGTTTTGGTATTAATCTTATTTTCATCTTGATATGGATCTTTGTTTACTTTACAAACTTATTATTACTTATGTTAATGTTGTTTTTAATGTGTTAATCCAGACATTGCCGACAGTTACTAAGGTTTGTGTAGATTTATTTTATGGAATCGTGATTACTTTTGGTCTTTGGATGTTTGTTTTCGGTTTATGGCATATTACCGAGTTTAGTCCATAATGGATGACTGTTTTGGATTCAGATGTTGGAAGGTGTTCTTGCTGTTTGGTGTTGATAAAGTATGAATCGGTTATTCATGAAGAGTCGGGTTATGTTTGTCGGTTCGTTATTGAATAGGGTTATGTTGATGTTAGATTAGATGAATGTTTTTGAGGGATGATAGATGCTCATAAGGATTATTGTTAAATGAAAGTTTTTATCGGGTCCTAATTTGAGCTCCTTTGATGTGTTTCAAGAATATTCATCATAGGGTTCTTCGCATGTTCTTGAGGATCAAGCGTATTTTAGATCTTCATTATGGGGATGAAAAGATGTTGGTGTTTGATCCATAATTATTCAACGGGTTATGGTTTGGATCCGGGGATAGGACCGGATGGAATTATTTTCAAGATTGACTTTGATATTTTTTATTGACTTTCCTCAATTATCTCCTAATTTTTATGGAAAGTTAGTAATTACATTTCAATGCATTTATGGTGGGTTGAAATATTGAGGATTTGATGGGATTGAGGGAAAGTTAGCTATTATTGGTATTGCCTGCAATTAATAGGATTTATTCATTTTTTAATGATATTTATTATGAGTTTTAATGACATTAATAATAATTAACCGAATTAATTTACGAATATATTATTAATACTGACTATAATATTATGATTTTTAATTTTAATCTCATTTATTTTTTATTGACCGTATCAAATTAGAATACTAAAACTAATATTACGACTTTTAATTTTAATCCCATTTATATATTATTGACCGAATTAACATTTTCTATTACTATTTTTACGAAAATATAATTAATTATTAATAATTACTAATACTAACTAATACTAATATTACGATTTTAGTTTTACTATTGTAAAAATAGTATTGTTGACCGAATATATTATTAATACTAATTGAGATTAATAATAATTGACCGAATTAAATGTTATTTATTACGATTTTTTAATCTCAATTATTTATATTAATATTACTACGAACTTATGTTTAATCTATCTTTATTAATATTACTACGATTATTTATGTTTGTAATTTAATTTATTTGAATTATTGATTACAATTTTGAGGTTATTTATTAAGATTTTTAATCTCATTTATTTATATTACTATGTTTACGAATTATGATTAGTCTTGATTGCAATTAATATGATTTATTATTTTTTATGTTATTTATGAAGATGTTTAATATTATTTATTGATATTAATAATAATTGACCACATTCAATGTTATTTATTAAAATTTTTAATCGCATTTATTTATATTACTTTTATCAAATTATGTTTAATAAGATTTAATCATTTTTAATGTATTTTTAATATGTTACAATTAATATTATTTATTGATATTAATAATAATTGACCGAATTCAATATTATTTATTAAAATTTTTAATCTCATTTATTTATATTACTTTTTTCGAATTCATGTTTAATAAGATTTAATCATTTTTAATGTATTTTTAGTATGTTACAATTAATGTTATTTATTGACATTAATAGTAATTGACCGAATTAAATGTTATTTATTACATTTTTTAATTTCATTTATTTATATTAATATTACTACGAAATTATGTTTAATCTATATTTATGAAATTATGTTTAATATTATTTATATTACTATTCGTTCGAAATATTATTGGTCTTGCCTGCAATTAATAGCATTATTCATTTTTTAATGATATTTATTATGAATTTAATGACATTAATAATAATTGACCGAATTTAATGTTATATATTAAGATTTTTAAGCTCATTTATTTATTATTGACCGAATTAATTTAAGAATATTTTATTAATACTAAATACTAATATTACTAATTTTTAATTTTAATCTCATGTATTTCGTATTGACCGAATTAAATTATAAATCTTATTGAGCGAATTAAAATTTCTATTACTATTTGTACGAATATATTACTAATTACTAATAATTACTAATACTTACTAATACTAATATTATGATTTTAGTTTGCTTCGATCAGAAGATATTTCCATTGTCGAGTACTGTTTCTTTAAATAGTTTTTCAATCCAGCACAGGCTGTTTGTTACTAAGGTTCCACCACAAAAAAGTCATTGATTTTCAAATTTAAATTACGATTTTTTATGTTTGTAATTTAATTTATTTGAATTATTGATTACGATTTTGAGGTTATTTATTAAGATTTATAATCTCATTTATTTATATTACTATGTTTACGAATCATGATTAGTCTTGATTGCAATTAATAAGATTTATTATTTTTTATGTTATTTATTATTTTTTATGTTATTTATTAAGGTGTTTAATATTATTTATTGACATTAATAATAATTGACCACATTCAATGTTATTTATTAAAATTTTTAATCGCATTTATTTATATTACTTTTATCAAATTTATGTTTAATAAGATTTAATCATTTTTAATGTATTTTTAATATGTTACAATTAATATTATTTATTGATATTAATAATAATTGACCGAATTCAATGTTATTTATTAAAATTTTAATCTCATTTATTTATATTACTTTTTTCGAATTCATGTTTAATAAAATTTAATCATTTTTAATGTATTTTTAGTATGTTACAATTAATGTTATTTATTGACATTAATAGTAATTGACCGAATTAAATGTTATTTATTACATTTTTTAATTTCATTTATTTATATTAATATTAATATGAAATTATGTTTAATCTATATTTATGAAATTATGTTTAATATTATTTATATTACTATTCGTTCGAAATATTATTGGTCTTGCCTGCAATTAATTAATAGCATTTATTCATTTTTTTAATGATATTTATTATGAATTTAATGACATTTATAATAATTGACCGAATTTAATGTTATATAAGCTCATTTATTTATTATTGACCGAATTAATTTAAGAATATTTTATTAATACTAATACTAATATTACTAATTTTAATTTTAATCTCATGTATTTCGTATTGACCAATTAAATTATAAATCTTATCGAGCGAATTAAAATTTTCTATTACTATTTGTACGAATATATTACTAATTACTAATAATTACTAATACTTACTAATACTAATATTATGATTTTAGTTTGCTTCGATCAGAAGATATTTCCATTGTTGAGTACTGTTTCTTTAAATAGTTTTTCAATCCAGCACAGGCTGTTTGTTACTAAGGTTCCACCACAAAAAAGTCATTGATTTTCAAATTTAAATTACGATTTTTTATGTTTGTAATTTAATTTATTTGAATTATTGATTACGATTTTGAGGTTATTTATTAAGATTTATAATCTCATTTATTTATATTACTATGTTTACGAATCATGATAGTCTTGATTGCAATTAATAAGATTTATTATTTTTTATGTTATTTATTAAGTTGTTTAATATTATTTATTGACATTAATAATAATTGACCACATTCAATGTTATTTATTAAAAATTTTTAAACTCATTTGTTTATATTACTTTTTCGAATTTATGTTTAATAAGATTTAATCATTTTTAATGTATTTTTAGTATGTTACAATTAATAATATTTATGGACATTAATAATAATTGACCGAATTCAATGTTATTTATTAAAATTTTTAATCTCATTTATTTATATTACTTTTTCGAATTTATGTTTAATAAGATTTAATCATTTTTAATGTATTTTTAGTATGTTATAATTAATGTTATTTATTGACATTAATAATAATTGACCGAATTAAATGTTATTTATTACATTTTTTAATTCATTTATTTATATTAATATTACTACGAAATTATGTTTAATCTATTTTTATGAAATTATGGTTAATATTATTCATATTACTATTCGTTCGAATTATTATTGGTCTTGCCTGCAATTAATAGGATTTATTCATTTTTTAATGATATTTTTTATGAGTTTAATGACATTAATAAAAATTGATCGAATTTAATGTTATTTATATTACGATTTTTAAGCTCATTTATTTATTATTGACCGAATTGACCGAATTTTAATATAATTAGAATATAATACTAATATCTAATATTATTGAATTTTAATTTAATCTCATTTATTTCGTATTGACCGAATTAAATTACGAATATATTACTAATACTAAAACTAATATTACGATTTTTAATTTTAATCCATTGATATCTTATTGACCGAATTAACATTTTCTATTACTACTTTTTCGAATATATTTACTAAACTACTAATAATTAGATTTATTTTTACTATTCGTAAAAATAGTATTGTTGACCGAATATATTTCTATTACTAATTGACATTAATAATAATTGACCTAATTGAATGTTATTTATTACGATTTTTTAATCTCATTTATTTATATTAATATTACTACGAATTTATGTTTAATCTATCTTTATGAATTATTATTGGTCTTGCCTACAATTATTAATAGGATTTATTAATTTTTAATGTTACTTTTTATTAGTTTTAATGACATTAATAATAATTGACGAATTTAATGTTATATATTATGATTTTTAAGCTCATTTATTTATTATTGACCGAATTAAATTACGAATATATTGTTAATACTAAAACTAATATTACTATTTTTAATTTTAATCCCATTTGTATCTTATTGACCGAATTAAGTTTTTCTATTATTATTTTTACAAATACATTACTAATTACTAATAATTTCTAATACTAATATACTATTACGTGTAGAAATTGTTTCTCAAGTCGCTAGGTTTGTTATTTGCATATTCAACGTTTTTGTTTACAATATTCTTATTTTATAATTAGTTACACATTCTAAATTTTCTATATATAATGCTTTTATAAAGGTTTATTGTGATTGGATGGCCGGTTTTGCTTCAATCAGAAGATACTTCCATTGGCGAATATTGTGTGTCTTCAAATAGTGTTCAATCCAGCACAAAATGTTTGTTACTAAGGCTGCACCACAAGATGTCATTGAATTTGAAATTTAAATTATGATTTTGATGTTATTTATAGAGAGTTTTAATGTTATTTATGATGATTTTAATGTCATTGATTTCAATGATTGATTATGATTTGGCTGTTATTTATTAAAATTTTTAATCTTATTTATTGATATTACTAATATTTTGAAATTCATTTTAATATTGTTGACCGACTTTAATTTTGATATTACAACTTTCCTTTAATCAATTGTCATGAAACGACATTCTTTTAGACATATACGACTTTCTTTCAAACATTTATTTAAATCTATTTAACAATGTTAAATCTATTTAACAATTTATAATTTAATATAATCCAAAGATAACAATGTACATTTATTTTCTTACACTTTTATTATTCTGTTAATAATAAATATAATTTAAATATATTTAACAGTTTCCTAAAATATATAATGTATTCAAAATAATTTTCAATGCTATTACTAATATTACGACCTTTATTTTAATATTGTTGACCGAATCTGAGTAAAAACTTTTTACGTTTTTGTTAAATTGATGGACGTCAATTCTTTGACTATATATATCTTTGAGTTTGATTGTGCTAATTTTAAGTATTGTTGACCAATTCACGTCAATTACCAATCCTTCCATTTTTTATAATTCAAAGACTTTCCTTTAATCAATTGTCATGAAACGATATTCTTATAAATATATACGACTTTCCTTTAAACATTTATCTAAATTTATTTAACAGTTTATAATTTAAATATAATCCGAAGATAGGAGTGTACATTTATTTTCATACACTTTTATTATTCTTTTAATAATAAATATAATTTAAATCTATTTAACAATTTCCTAAAAATAATAATGTATTGAAGATAATTTTCAATGCTATTACTAATATACGACCTTAAATTTTAATATTGTTGACCCCAATCTGAGTAAAAACTTTTTACGTTTTTGTTAATTTGATGGAGGTCAATTCTTTGACTTTATGTCTTTGAGTTTATTGCACTAAATTTTAAGCATTGTTGACCAATTCACGTCAGTTACCAATCCTTCCATTTTTCATAATTCAAATATATAAATAAATATTCCTACTCAATCACGTCTATCAAGGCACAGTATTTCTGATTTTGCAGAATTGTTTGAGACACAACAATACTATATAAACCTTAACAAATAATAAAATCATTTAATCGTCATACCAATTTTAACAACGAAATTATATGATAATATAAATTTTCAAAATTTTACTTTCTGCTAAAGAATTATATTACTTCAATCACAACTAATAATGATTATTAAAGATGTCAATAATAATTCGTATATAATCGGTAATGCAATTTGAGACGTGGATGATTTTAATGTCATTTATTTGAATGGATTGATTATGATTTTGATGTTATTTATTAAGATTTTTAATCTTATTTATTGATGTTACTAATATTACGAATTTCATTTTAACATTGTTGACCGACTTTCATTATTGATATTACTACTTTCTGTTAATCAATTGTCACTAAACGATAATCAATCATTTGATTTCAATAAGTGTGCTAATTTTAAGATGTCCAATAATAATGTTTAATAAAGGTAAGGCCATTTCAGACGTGGATTATTTTAATGTCATTGATTTGAATGAATGATTGATTATGATTTTGATGTTATTTATTAAGATTTTTAATTGTTAAGTACTATATTTACACAGGTTAAATAATGACGTTTTTTGGCGGCATTTTGTAACATGTCAAAAGTTTCCTAAAGTGTGTGTACAATGAGTCCTTTTGGCTACATGTTGAAAGGGGTCTGGGGTTGATCCTTTGGTGTCTATTTTTTAAAAAATATAGGAAATTTATATTACAGCATGTGACATTAGACCCATTTTCTTATTAGTTGTTTTTTAGCTATGTAATCGGTTTGAACCATTGGAGAGATAACATGTAAAATTTAAGCTACCCATTCAAGTAAGTGGGTTAAGGATTGTTTCTTGATTTACTTATCACCATATCCATATCTTTACAACAACTATATTTTATGTAGAACATAAATATGGAATACAATGGTGGAGGTTTTCATAAATTATTGAAAATGAGCTGCACTCCGAGGATCGTGATGACAATGATAACAACTTCGAAGGTGAAAAATCAGCTATCAATGAGCAAGACTTGGAAGATTTTGATTGAAGTAATGAAAATAGACCATTGGTTGAAGTTCGTTAAGCCCCAACTAAATTATAAGTGTTCTATGCTTAAGCTTAGTTATGATTAGAATATAGATTTACCCAAATGATGTAATCTGTGATATTGGTTGAAGTTCGTTAAGCCCCAACTAAATGATAAGTGTTCTATGCTTAAGCTTAGTTATGATTAGAATATAGATAGTACCCAAATAATGTAATGTGTGATATTGTGATAGTATGCTATGTAGTTTGCAGTCGTCAAATTAAACTTTACTTACTCAATATATCCATCATTTCGTTACATTAAACTGTTAGATGACATTTTGCATTTAACATCAAAATTCATACATATTGCATTATCAAACATTTAGTAACCAAAACAAATTGCATAATACAATTCTTATTTTCCTACTTTTTTTTCATTTTACTTTAGGGTGAACCGTGTGTCCCCACGGGACTCTAACCTAGTTCTTAATACATAAATAACTTTCCATTTATCATTTTGTTTCTCTTGTGATATTAATAAAAACTAGGAGTTTACCCAGCCGCGCGTTGCGGCGGCGTCAACCCGATTTAGAAAAAAAAGTGACGATTAAAGAGTGATGACGAACCATACGGCATTTCAAATCCAAAATCGATTTTCATACAAAGGTCATATAGAAATAATATAATGATGCTAAGTAAGTCATACATATGATATGGCGAATTAACTAAGATCACATAGTATATAATGAACTATATAGCAAGCTCTTCGGATGGTGATGGCGGTGACAATTGAGATGGTTTTTTGGGAGAAAGAAATGAAGATTAGATAAGATGGTTTTGTGGTTAGGGGACACGTTGATGTATGAGGCTTGGTGGCTAAAGTACAATATACATGTAGCAGTGGTATGTAAGCCAACAAAAAAAATGTATTGGTTTTCAATATAAGAGCTAAGAGATGTATGTAAGCTAGCAAAAAAATGGTTTTCAATAAAAATGCTGACAAGACTCGAACCTGAGTAATCAAGGAATGAACAAAAACACTTGAACCACCAGACCACTCACAATCAATTGTAATTCTTCCAATAAAAACATACTTAAACCAACAAAACAAATGTAGAAACTGTTCAAATCACTTTGCTAATTAATAGTTGACATAAGTTCTATAAATATAACTTTTAACCTTATAAATAAAAGTAAATAAAAAATACATTTGTAAATCAACAAATCTAGACTGCATTATATAGGAGGAAAGATGTCTACAAATGTAATTTTACATAAATTTTAAATTGACATACGAAAAGTCTCAAGCTTAAAACCCAAATATCATGTAATTTTTTTTCTTTCCCCCCTTCATGCAAAACCTACTTGTACACATTTTTTTATCATAACCTCCAATTACCATTAATCTATGTCTATAATCTATAATTTATATTATATTATAAAGCATTTGAGAAAGTTATCAAACAAAATTTAGTAATTACCATATTTTATTAAAATAAATTGTAATTTTATATAAAAAAATTTATATATAACAAAATTATACAAAATTGTTTCTACACATACAAATATATATGTCTAGATAAATTTGGCGAGCATGCGCTCCACTGCAAAGAATTGCCGGGGTTTAAGTACCGCCATGATTTGGTCAGAGATGTTCTATGGGACGTGCTTCGAAGGGCGGGGGTCTTAGCCAAGAAAGAAGCACCGGTCAATTTTCTGACTGATCCGCGGGAGGGGAGATCTACCTTGCGTCCCGCGGATGTGCTTGTGTTTGGATGGGTTGGGGGCAAACACGCTTGTGTTGACCTGACAGGGGTTTCCCCCTTGGTAGGTTTGCGAGACAGCGGCTTTGCACCGGGGCAGGCAGTTTTGAGGGCAGAAGCTAAGAAGGTCGCTAAGCACGAAGCAACATGTTTAGAGAAACAACATGTGTTCCTACCATTTGCTTTTGACACATTTGGATCTCTGGCCACTGAGGCAGTACGGTTTCTGAAACGAGTGCAGAAGGTGGTCCACAGTGACTCGCAGAGCCCTAAGAACCAAGGGTTTGTGTTTAGCAGGATAGACTTTGCGATTCAAAAAGGGATAGCGGCGCAGCTTGTTGCCCGCTTACCCACCATCTAAATGTAACTTATTTAGAAAACCAAATGATAATACAATTGTAATATATACCTGTACATGTTAAAAAGATTGTTATAATCAATAAAAGTCGAACTTTACATAAAAAAAAATTGTGATGCCTTTTCATAAAAAAAATTAGTGGGCGCATGAATTGCTGCACGAATCTAAACCAAACTGAACCGAACCGAAACCGGTCTTTCAAATCGATGAAACCGAGGCCGAATCAAACCGAAACCGGTTCTGCTCCGGTTCCTAGAAAAAACCAATCTATGTACGTCTATAAAGTTCTCAGGTTGGGATGTCTTATGTGGAATATTTTCAACTAACTTAACTTCTAATTTCATTTTCTGATGCATGTGATAGAAATTTGTGGTGCACTTGTTCCTAGAAAAAACCAATCTATGCACGTCTATAAAGTTCTCAGGTTGGGATGTCTTATGTGGATATTTTCAACTAACTTAACTTCCAATTTCACTTTCTGATGCCTGTGATAGAAATTTGTGGTGCACTTAATTAGCAGTTGTATTGCATTACTTTTATCATGTTGAGAAAGTTAAGGGTATGCTTCTTTGCAGGTTGATTACATATGAGTCGTTCCAACCTCCTCTTAATGTGGATCTTATAAAGGCCCCTATGACTTCTTCTCTTTGGCAATATCTCCAGATGGTACTTTCAACATATTAAGTAGAACTATTAGTATAATACTTACTAATGAGTCAAATCACTAATTCCATTTTTTTTACTGGCATGTATGTTAAATTGCATATGGTATATAGAACGTAGCATGCTATCATGTCTCCTTTTAGCATTTGAAAAATGGGGAATGGATTTAAATACTCCCAACTTTGACCTATTGGTGGATAATACTCCAAACTTTCACTTTGGCCATTAGCACTCCCAACTTACAACTTATTTTGTTTCATCACTCCCAAACTAATGGAGGTCTAACCTGGTTAGTCTTTGTGGCAAAAGTGTAAAAGCCTAAAGTTAAGGGACAGTCTACATGGCAAAAAAGTAAAAACCTAAACTTAAAGGGCATTTTTTGAAACTTTTTATTATAAATCCCTAACCACCCCCCCCCCCCCCCCGTTGTTTAAACAGACAAACTTTATTAACCTTTTCGAATTTGAAGTTACAACAGATATCAAATAAGCATTCAAACTCCATCACCACAAATTACAAAAATTTATAACTTAAATAGAAAACTTAAAAAAAATTAATAATAACAAAATTAACTATGCATTAACTGCTTGTATCGTACAACTTACTGATACACAGTAAATACAGTTCATTCTTCAATTAAGGATATTGGGTTATTATTCTAATCAGCTAAAAGCTAACAGATCCATTTCTGACATAATCTAACCTGAATAATGAAGTACGATTGTTGAATCAGATTACACCAACATCCAATTTCTTGATTTCTTCTTTCCTAATACGCAGAGTATTATTTTAAATCCCTAACACGGTGGCTTCCGAACTCCTTTGCCCAAAACCATACCGTCTTCAGTGGCTTCCTTCGGTTTCCGTCTCGTCTTTAGTAGTTCTGATTTACAAAACCCTATCGATCTGTCGGCCTTAATTGTGTTAGGGTTTTGTTCAGGGAAGGAATGGCCACTCAAGTCAAGGTTTCCGGTGGTGACTATTGTTGAGGGTGGTCGGTACTGATTAACCGATGGTGGTATTTGGTGGGTGTTGTCCGACGGTGTAGTAGTTATAGATAGTGGTACTTGGTGGATTACAGGTGTTGGTCGGTGGATAGGGTGATTCTGGGTGTGTGGTGGTGGTGGTGTCACCGGCGATGGTGGTACTTCGTCTTTCTATCTCTACCCCACTCTGTCTCTAATTCAGGGATAATGCAGCAGAGCAGAGATAAAGATGAAAACTAACCAGGTTCATCTCTCTAATAATAATAATAATAATAATAATAATAATAATAATAATAATAATAATAATAATAATAATAATAATAATAATAATAATAATAATAATACTAATAAAAAGTTTCTGAAAGGCCCCTTAAGTTTAGGTTTTTACATTTTTGCCACAAAGACTAACTAGGTTAGACCTCCGTTAGTTTGGGAGTGATGGAACAAAATAAGTTGCAAGTTAGAAGTGCTAATGGCCAAAGTGAAAGTTGGGAGTACTATCCGCCAATAGGTCAAAGTTGGGAGTATTTAAATCCGTTTCCCCTTTAAAAAATTACTCCACTGCGAAGCACAAATGCTTACACACACAAGCATACACCTTACATATTGATTCTTTTAATTGTTTTAAAGTTTGAATTACGTTTCCGCTCTGTATTGTCGACTCCACCACAACGCGGGGTTGCCTACTAGTTACAATAAATATCAAATAATATGTGGTATGTTTTAACCCGAAACTGTTTTGACGTGATTACATTTTGACTCGAAACAAAATAACAATTTTTATGTAACTTGTTTAGACAAGACATGTTGTCATATCCAACCTGACCAATTCACCTACTTTTGCTTTTATTTATTTATTTTATTTAATCAATAAAGTACAAGTGAGGGACTCACTCGCTACCCAACAAACTAACAGGTGAAGCGGACTCAAACCCAACAAACCATCTCCTCCAATGCCTGGTTTGATCATCTTGGTCCGTCTGAAAGGAGCAGACCGTCGACAATCAAAGAATTGTGGATCTAATACAATGCCAATATTTATGATATAATATTACATTTATTTGCTTCACAAATGTTTCATGTGTTTTGGTTAATGAATGTTTTACACATTTAAATTTTCTTTGGATGATTTTATTGGACACTCTAAACTATTTAGACACCATCTCTAGATACATATTATATATAGAGATAGAGGGACAGGTGTACCAATATTAATATCCTCTTCTAATTAAACGACGTTTTAATAGTCAGACATAGATTTCATTTTATAAAAAAATTATTTATATTAGTGACATAAGATAGACAAATTATAATGTTAAAGTAGCATGAAAGGATTGTTAATGATCTCATGCATAACCAAAATGATTATATAAATTTTTTAGAAGTGATTTAAGTGGTCCAAGTCTACCTACAGTATACTTTGTACAATAAGACGGGTCACCCGTAAGGTATGATAGCACTTGACTTTATCCAATAATAATTGTCAATTTCTTTCTACTTTTGCTTTTCATGATATTGTTTTATGAAAATTTTCTTATTGAAATAGTACTATATTTAATCTTTACATTCACCGCATACCTAAAATTATAAATAAGAAAGCGCTATAAAAATTAAAGAATTAGAAAGTCATAGAATTTTTCAATATCTCAAACGTACATGGAATCGTCATCAATTACATGTTCGTGTGTCACCGTAAACGAAATTAAATGTAGAAATATAGCGATTCTAATTTATATCTTATAATCTTGTTGGGTACCTACGTTTTTCATCTCACTTAATTTCTCAACAAGTATTTTAGGTTTATACAGCACCTTATATTTTTGTGAGTTAATTACAAGGCTAGCTCTTTGGTTTCCCAATCCAACAATATTGGATACCAAGGGTGTCGACTAATAGCTAAAGTTTCTTAATTTTTTTTTTGTCATACTTAAAGGTATTTCAGTCATTTAACAACTAATTATAAAAATTACTAATATTGTTTGTAGTTAAAAGAGTTTATATGTATTTTATAAGAGGTATTAATACAACAAAACAAAAAAACAAAACAAAAGAAGAGTCTTATACTAACCACCCTAACTCCGCCATCAGACAAACCACCCACTAATTTCTGAAGAGAGACTAACGTAAAATGGAGGTTAACGTAAGAAGGGTAAGAATGAATAAGAGACTGACGCATGTCACTATCCAAAAGAGTATTATTGTTCATCACCATAATTGTTGACTTTTTCCAAGTTTCACCCCTCATTTTTAAAACGGCAATAACTTTTTCATACAACTTTATTATTATTTTTAAATACACCATAAAAACTAGCTTTTTATCCTATTTCATTTGCATACCCAATTGTCATAGTTTAAAAAAATCGTTGGGTTGATAGCTTACGTTTTGGTGAGGATCCCTTATACCCCCCTGCTCCTCATTCCAAAGAAACCCACAACGAATCCTTTTGTTCATTGCGTTTGAATACCTTAGAATCAAACCTGTTTGCTCGTGCTTTGCTCTTCACTTTTTCCTCAGTACTGGTATGTTATAATCCAATTATTTCCTCCAGATTAGTCGATCAGGTTTAGGTTTTAAACCGCAAAACAAATCATGGATTGATCATTGTTATGGTGGGTTATTTGTGTGATTATTCGGACATGTCTGGGTTGAGTATTAATCAAATTAGTTTATAATTTTCCCGGTCAGATAATCAACCAACTGGTCACTTAGACCAGCTGGTTTCTGTCTTCGTTTAACAACTCAAAGACCTGCGTCCAACAAACGCAAGTTATACCTGATAAAATGCAAGTTGTATCTGATAAAAAGATGCAATTTATATCTGACAAAAACCGCAAGTTATACCTGATAAAAAATATACAAGTTATATCTGACAAAAAACACAAGTTGTATCATGATAAAATGCAAGTTATCAACCCAACAGTTTTTTTTAAGTATAACAATAAGGCATGCAAATGAAAGAGGATAAAAAGCTTGTTTTTATGGTGCATTTTAAAAAAAAACATCGTATGAAAAAGTTATGGACGTTTAAAAAATGAGAGTGAAACTCAACAATTATAGGTTATACCTATTTTGCTATTCCCTTCTCTTTTAGAAAATCAACGTTTATATTCCCCCTCTTAATTCCTTCAATTTATTTATTTAGATCAAAAACCTAATATCTTTCTTATTTTTCTTATATTTATGATATTCTTTCACACTACTTTCTCATTTATGAAAACTCAAGATTTTTAGATAAAGATATTACAATTAAGAAAAAATGAAATTAATTAAGAATTAAAAGTGAAATTTTTGGTTTCTCAAACATTGCCAAATAGATAAATTACCTAATTTTTGCATGAAAATCTATGAGAGTAGTTAATAGAGATGGAAAACGAGACAAATAATCAACTGGGCTGGAGTTATAAATAAACAGATGAATCGATGGAGATGGTTGTTGTTCCATAAGCCAACCCTCGCACTGGAAGTTACCTAACCTTCAAAGATATGTAACTTGGGCGCTTATGCAGAATCTCCAGCATTGAAAGTAAACCGTTGGCTAGTTATTAAACACTATGCGGCTACCAGCTTTTAGAAGTTATCTAGTGAGCTGATTGCACATACTGTCCAACTTCATTAATTAATCGATGTTCATTCATGTTTAGTCACCTTGTCTAAAAAATTTCGTTACAATCAGGCTTACATGTGATCGCAATGACATTTTCTAGACCTGGTGGTGGAGAATTGAGTGTCGATGTGGTGGTTGGCGTCTAATTAGCTCACCGGTGGTGGTGTTTTTTTGATCTAATTATATATTTTTATATAATATATAAAATTTGAATTAAATAAGTTACAATAATGACTCTTATGATCATATAGAGTTAACTAGCTTTTACCCCGGGAACTTCTTGGGGTTGAAATATCTAATATGACATAATAAAATATCCAATATATGATTTGCACAAGAAAAACTCAACCAAATATGACTGCAAAGAAACATGATACAAACAAATGAAGATCAATAACTCTAGCTCCAGTCATTTTACGACACGAAGAAAAAAAATCATTTGAAATTTACCGTTGATGATGAAAAAGCTAAAGCCACCAGATGTTGCATGTTAGGAAAACAAATACTTAATTGCTTGTCCACCCTCTCACCTGATTAGCAATCAAATTATATAATTTTATGTAACTCTAATAATGATTAACAATTGGTTCATCGAAAATATGTATTCTATAAAAAGTGTTGAATCTTGTAACGCTAAACCATGTCAACATTTAGGGAAGATAATTGATGAAGTTAGCAGCATTTGGAATTTGACCTCCTGTGATGGCATCCATTATGATCTACGATTTATGTAAATATGTATATATAAGAGGTGCAGGAAAGATATATATTAGGGAAACTAATGAAAGTTATTATAAAAAAGGTAAAAACCATGTCAAAATACAAAAGTATATTTGATACTTCTACAAATTTCATAATCAGTTTATGGGCTTTATTATGGCTCGCAACGGACGGAGCATTTGTGTAGTTAGCCCAATAGTATTAACATCTGCTTGGGCCTTATCTTTCAGTTCCCAGCTTAACTCTTTCACCATCCTTCCAATGCAAATGCAAGAAATCAACATTGCTTGAAGAGAACCTGCACACACTCTTTTTCCACCTCCAAACGCATTGTTTTCTACAAATCAATCGTTTCATTCTCTTTCATAAATCTCTCCGGATCCCATACATGAGGATTCTCCCACACATTCTAACTTTGTATAAAAAAAATTCAAATAATGAGACAAAACAAACCTATATTGAGTACCTGCCTGAGGCTGAGGAGTTAGAGTCCATCTAACCTCAAATACTCTACAACAACTAAGGTATAAAAAACCTCCTTCTATCCCTCTCTTCAGTTGAACCACTCAAAGTAACCTGATTAAATCCCATTAATACAAAAAGATAATATGTAATAACAATATAATCATTGCATCATTTACAATTAGTTTCACTTTAAATAATCAAGCAGTAAATACACACACATAATCTTTAATCTTTAATTATATGTAAGAACCTGAAACTATAGCAAGGCCCGAACGAGTACAATTTCACCAAATCAACAAACATTTGTGACGCGAGTTTAAAACAATTACGATTTCCTTAACATAAACTACAAATATGTGTGATTCCTATACAATTAACATATGATCATAGTATTTATGTAACACCCCGGCCATTTTGGGACTGACGTGTCACTATAATGGTAAACAGAATTCAATACATCAATCTATTGATATTAAAAACTTTACAATTTCTCAAAAAAATTTAAATTACAACACAAAACATTGATAATTTTTATAAAAATCCCTGTGAGTCTTTTGTTCCCTTGAGCCCGCTTCCATGGCTTCTTAGATTTTTCCTGAACCTAACGTACATAAAACACATATGCACGCCTGAGTAAAACAACTTATTGATTTTTTTTTGAAAAGCCAATAAGTCAATAAGCTGTTTGTGTAACCTAAAAACACTGTTTTGACTTTTGGCTTTTAACTTTTAAGGGTGGAAAAGTTATTTTTGAAAAGTTAGAAATCCTGGCTTTTAGCTTTTGGAAAAAAGTTACAAATCCGCCACCCATACAACCAATATTCACAATAAGTTAAGCAAAACACTTAAAAAATAGCAATCTATTGACTTTTTAACGTTTCCCATCCCAAAAGCTAATTCAAACACTTTTTTTTAAAACTCCTATTCAAAAAGTTATAAGCAAATAAGCACTTCTGACCAAAAGAACTTTTGCATTTCCAAACTCAATCCCAAACACCCTCTAAGTATGTTGAACAAAAGCATTGGTAAATAATGTTTTCAAATTTCCCTTTTTATTCAAACGAAATGTCCAATATGACTTTGGTTAATAAAAAAAATTATTCATATAACTATTATTATTGTAAAGTCTTAAAAATTTGGGGTGATATAATACTACCCCTTTAAAAATAATTTTGTCTTCAAAATTGAAGAGAAAAAAAAACATACATACTTACTAACATAGTTAAGAAGTTAATAACCAAATCACATAACCTAAGTTATTCTTTAGTACGAAAAAGATCCATTTTTAATAGCCTATAGAGTAGGAAATTAACAATTGTCAAATATTTTATCGGTTGCGGGTGACCTTATCTTAGTCACAGCATATACTCATTACCCACAGGTTTTGTTTAAAAAAAAATGTTTTTCAACAGGAAAGAGCCTGAGCTCTGATACCATAACTGTAACACCCCGCCCGTTTTGGGGCTGACGTGTCACTATAACGTTAAACAGAATTCAATACATCAATCTATTAATATTAAAAACTTTAAAATTTCTAAAAAAAAAATTTAAATTACAACACAAGACATTGATAATTTTTATAAAAATCCATGTGAGTCTTTTGTTCCCTTGAGTCCGCTTCCAAGGCTTCTTAGATTTTTCCTGAACCTAACGTATATCAAACATATATGCACGTCTGAGTAAAATGTACTTAGTGGGACAACAACATACAGTTCCTAACAATATCTATATATACGTATATAAACAATCAGTGGCACGTTCAGTGGTTCATATTCAGTTGTTCACTTTCAGTAGCACAATCAGTGGAACGTTTAGTAGTTCACATAACACATTCAATAGCACATTCAGTGATCACCTTGTGGTGATATCAGTGGTCACCTTTCGGTGCAGTGGTTCAGTGGTCACCTTGCGGTGATATCAGGTAGTTCAATGGTACAATCAATACTTGTATACAAACAATACTATGTAATATATCAATCAATATCGAATTTGAATTCTCGACTACGAAGTAGAAAAGAACGAAGACCCATCATGCAATGTTGTTTAGAGTCTATACCTTAACTGTGTAGATCAAATTCGCCAAATGCAATATCGCCTCTTTAACGAATCCTAAACCTAAAGAAAATCTCTATAATATTAATTTTATGAACCATAAAAAAAACAGCCGTCGGCTATAGAGTAAACTAAGAAGTGTGTCGGATCAGAGACTGTCTTCAGTTCGTACGATGGTTTCGTGAGGGCTATTTTGGAGCTCAGTTGGTAGCCGGTTTGGGTTCTCTCTTGAGAGACCCAGGTTCGATCCCCACGGACAACATTTGACGGACACAAGGCAATGATAAGGAGAGCTTGACCTTCCTGGTGGAGGGAGTTTGAACCTAAGCTGACCTGGTTTTCATCCTACCGTTACTCCAGCGAGTGACAGTAAGACTGAGCTCGTGTGGAGGAGGTACGATTTCTGGGAGGAAGCTGATAACAGCCCACACTACCACTAGCGTAGACCCGGTTCAGACAACATAGACTGGGGAGTGAAGGCTCAGGGCCTGCCTAAGCGGGTATGAAAACTTCTGGTTAAAAGAAAGTCATCTTCCAAAAAATAAAAATGGAGATTAATATCCATAAATATTGTCATAAATATGGAGAAGGTCAAATCATTAAATAATTGATCGTGAGTTTCGCAAAAATGCGCGCTGGACTTTAAAATATACATATATACTAACTAATTACTTTCAAAAAATATATCTATGTATATATATAAACATATATGCATGGTATATGTATACATATATGTAGCCCTTATGTGTGCATGCATGAGTTTATCCTAGTCCAAGAATGTTTTGGAACAATCATATCACTATTTTTATTCTCATCCTTCATGTCCCCTCATTTAATAACAATCAAATCCCCATACACCAAAAATGGTAGAACAAATTATCAACACAAGGTCCTAAGAAAGATACTTGCCCAAAATAACCTACCATCACCTCACCACCCAAGCCGCCACTATCTCTTCCTTTCCTTGATAATTTTCGGCCCAAACACCCTCTTGGAAGCTACCATCACTTCTACATGTCTCTTGATCACACTACACTAGAACCATCACCATCCTAAGTCACATCCAAGACCCCATGTTTAAACAAATCTTATGACAATTATATTGAAGTGTCTAATCCTAGAAAGCAAGGTCAACACCTAGATTATCTAAGATTAATATAAGATCAAATCATATAAGGAAAGATGCTTTTAAAACTCTTGGATCTATGGAAGATTATGACCTAAACTAGCATGATCCTATTCCTTCCCCTTTCCTTTTCCTTTCGGCCGAAACCCCCCCCCCCCCCACCCCCTTGTCAATCTTGTTTTGTCCCTTAATCACAAGACACTAAGATGTTTAGAATGTGTGATCACATCACTAACATCCACTTGATGCCTTGTATTGTCATTAATCACTTTATAAGATATTGTAGTTAAGTGTGATAATTAACCAAAAGTGGCAAGATCTCTTAAACTCCAAAGATCCATAGAAGATTACTAGCTAAAGATGGTTAATTCTTGGCTTTTCTTGGGTCCTTCCAAACCGTCGACCCCCTACCTATACTAGTTCTTTTTCTTTATCCTAATACTAATCAAGTCAACTATTATTAGTCACATTATAGAAAGAAGTTAGAAGATAATCTTATGTATTGTCACAATGCTAGATATTCATCCAACATAATCATGTGTTTAGTCAACATTATTAGATGTGTTTAGTTGACAAATCCATCTTGATTTGAAGTAAATCGTTGAAAGACTATACACAAACAAGGAAAGATTCTTAATCCCCATTGATCCATAACATTTTACTTACCACAATTAGGAACCACCACCCTCTCCCTCTCTCTCTCTCGGCTCTCTATCTCTCTCGTCCCTCTCTCTCTCATTCGGTCCCCCTCTCTATCTCTGTCTCTCTCTCTGTCTCTTCCTCTATAAATAGAGGCCTTGGATGATCATTCATTAATTCACACCACCCACTAACTCACTCATTAAACACACACTTACACATAATATCTCTTGGTGTCTAAGCTCACCTAGTTCAAGACTCAAGAGAGGTATGAACATCCATCTATATTATTGTTCTTATAGATATTGTTTTTCTTCACACACTAGTGTTCACCCATGTTCATGATATAGTTACCATATATAGACATTCATTATCTTAAATCACAACTAATAATACTTGTTATATGAAAATGTGTTAAAACTTAGTTCTATGTATATATATGCGAATGGTATGTATATATGGAGATGTATGTTTTAAGTCATGAATACATGTATGTTGCAATGTCTAACTCATGGGTATACATATGTATGTAGGACATGTATATGTGTGCACGTAAGTATATGCACATGCGTGTATATGTATGATAAGTATGTGTGTGACAAATTTATAAACATAGGTATTAGTGTGTGTGAACCTACCAAGATGCATATATATATATGGGTATGTATGTACAAGTGTTGAGCTCGTGGACATGAATACTTATGGTTATACATGGAAATACACATATATAGTATACATACATACATACATACATACATACACATATATACGCGTATGAATATATGGGTATACATGTACATGGGTTTGCATATATGCATGTACCTAAGATCATAATGTTCAAAAGATAACATAAATAGTTTTGTACCAAGTAATAAGACGTGTTTAATAAATAACAACATGTGTTAAAAGACATGGTTTTCAAATAATATAATACAAACTATTTTTGTATAATATTGGAAAGTATAAAGATCACCAATGATGCTAAGCCAACTTACCACAATAGTTTGGGTGAACCAAGGGTACAATGGAATCTTCCATTAGACCAAAAAGTGTCCATGTATGTATATAGGACGTGTAGGTCGAGATTCCTAGTTTCTCGGACGTACATTCTCGCTCGACTACGCACGGACTTGAGGTGAGCTTCATGACCCCTTTTTCACTGTTTTATATTTTGGGGAAAAGCATGAATTGTTTACTAGTTTTAGAATGAATTCCAAGCAGACGGTATACATGAGACAATATGTTTAGAGTACTCACTAAGACCTCGTGTAATTTGTTTACCATAACCATTAGCTATGGATTTAGCCTAGAAACTCTTGAATAGATCTATTGGGTTGACACCCCCACTCTTGGTTAGTCGCTCTAACCCGGATACATACGACATAAGAGTGCTTGTATTTCTTTTATGATGATACATTGTCTTTATTGTGCGATGTGCGAGGCACCCCTCGTTAAGGTTTGGTTATGGACTCATGAACGTTTATTATCATTGATCTTAGCTAGACAATGGTGGGTCATTCATGGATTTCATTAAACTTTACATTTTCAATTATTTCAAAACTTGTGAACTCATCAACCTTATGTTGACAAAGTTTTTATGCATGTTTTCAAGTAACTAAACTATGGATGTTACTTGGGATATGTTTGGGCATTTATTAACAACTATCACTTTTTGTGTTTTCAAAACTTATGATCCCGTGTTCGGTTTTAAACAATATATTGTGATGGTTGTTGTTGTTGAACAAGTTTGGTACTTTTATTATTGAATAAATTTGAATGTTTGCTCGAATCTTGTGCTTGAAAACCTTTCGCGTCGCATCCCATGTTTCCACCTAAGCGGAGTGTAACAGATTGGTATCAAAGCTCAAGGTTATAGCGAACTAGTTTTCTATAAAAACTAAACTATAATTACAATGATTTTTCAAACGAAAAGTTTTCATTGCATGAAAAATGTTTTAATCACAATGCACAGCCCATGTTCCATGCCCTTTTTATACATTGCATTCATGCCAGTATAGTATATGAGTCCACGATGCTTATATATGTGTATGTGTACATTTGGATTTTGATAGGATAATGGCTACCTCTACTCACCCGGTTGTCATCTCGGATTCGGTGGACGATTCCTCCATGGTTTCCGAGACATCTAGTGACGATGACGTTGACGCCTACTTCGTTGATTCGGAGCCCGAGAAGGAAGATGAAGTGGACATCGTGGGAGACGATAAATATTTATTAAATAAAAAACAATAAAATTAAATAAAATTACACATAATCATGTATATTTTTTTTATTTTTCTAAATAAAATTACACATACACAAGCCTAAGTCGAGCCATCGAGCCGAGCCATGAGTCGAGCCATCGAGCCGAGCCACGAGCCGAGCCACGAGCTGAACACCCCTGGCTCGAGCTCGGCTCGATTACAAAACGAGCCAGCTCGGCTCGGCTCGAAAACAAAACGAGCCTCTTCGAGCCGAGCTTTTTTCGAGCGAGTTTCGAGCGAGCCTCGAGTCGCGAGCTTTTTGTACACCCCTAGACGACATATGCAGTTGGATCCCGTCGTTTCAGATGATGAGCTCGATGTCCTTGCCAGTGATGCCCAAGGAGTCATTGTGAATGACGCTGACCCAGCTCCTATGGTCGTGGAGCCGTCAGTTGAGGTCCCTCGTGTGGAGGAGGCACCGCCTACCGATGTGCCGGAGTCTTCTTCCCGCCCTTGCCATGTTATTTTTGGCAGTAGCGCGTTATTTGCACTGCCAGGAAACGTGTGCGCAGGGCCCAGCCCGTGGAGCCTGTGACACCAGCCTAGCCTAGCCATACCACTGAGTCTTCTGAGCCCCCTCGGAAGAAGTTGCTTAGGAGGTCCCAAGCCCGCAAGCGGACCTTCCTACCTACAGTCGGTGGCTATTTGGCTCATAGTGACGAGGACTCTGACGATGACATCTTCATTGCTGCTGATGGTGGCGAGACCTCCCAGCCCCTGCTGACCCTCCTGCACCCGGTCCTCTTGGTACCTTACCTATGCGCCGTACTCTTCACACGGTGCGTGGTATGGTGGGTACGCATGATAGTATCATCCGTGATCTTTGAGATTGAGCGGACGAGCTATAGGCCGATGCGCATACTAAGGGTTTTACGAGGGTCACCATCATTGAGCACTTCACCAGCTTGCGAGTGCGATTGGATGATGCTGAGCGAGGACGTATGGTGGCTGAGCGTGAGCGCATGGAGGCCGAGCGTGGGCGAGTCGAGGCATGGAGGCGTGTGGACATCCTGGAGCATCGTTTGGATGAGCTGGATCATAGGATGAGGGCTGCTTTCGCTGCTGCATTTCTCCCACCTCCTCAGTAGTTTAGTTGTGGTTGTTGTAGTTTGTGGTTCTTATTATCTATCATGACCAGTAGTAGTATCTTTTGGGTTGTTTCATTGTATAACTTGTATTGGGTCGTTGTGCCCCCTTTATTTCGTATTTCTATTAGAAACCGATGTACCAAAAACAAGTTAATGAATTGACGATATTGTGGTTTACTGGTTATTCTCTATTATCTGTTTATGCTCTGGTTTATTGGTAATTATTGTTGCACGTTTGTATGGTTGTGTATGATTATCCTTGCATTTGATGGTTGTGTGATTATTCATGTCATGGTTGTTGTGGATATCATGGTTGTTTATTCGAGCGCACATGATTGACAATGTTATCGATAAATATGTGTCTCATTCTTTTTATACCTTATGTATTAGAAAGAAGTAATGCCGCCCCGAAAGAACACCCGCATTACCGAGGACAACACATTCCCAACCACGTTCGAGGAGCTAGCCCGCGTGATTGCGCAAGCCATTGCGGAGCACGACGCAAAACGCGTAGACTCTAGTGGTGGATCTGGTGGAAATGGCCGGCGAAGGACCAGTGACAATGACAATGGTAAAATATCGAATTGCTATACTTCCTATGGCCGTGTAATCACTTACTGTTATTGATGATGTCTCATTATCTATGAGACAGAAGTTGAGAACTCGCTACATGGCTGTTCCTACAAGACTTTCATGGCTTGTAAACCATGGAGTTTCCGTGGGTCTAAAGGAGCAATCGGTATTTGTCGTTGGATTGAGAAAATGGAATCAGTCTTGGATATCAGTGGATGTATTGAAGATCAGAAGGTTAAGTATGCTACATGCACCTTCCAAGACGAGGCGTTGACTTGGTGGAATCTGCAAGTTCAGGCTCTAGGTAGAGATGCGGCTTATGGTTTCTCGTGGAACGATTTGAAGTCCATGTTGATGGAGAATTATTGTCCCCAAAGTGAGCTTCAGAAGCTTGAGTCGGAGTTTTGGAACCTGTCTATCTCAGGAGCGGAGATCACTGCCTACACTACTCGCTTTCATGAGCTGTCTCGTTTGGTACCTCATATGGTCAAACCGGAATACAAAAGGGTTGAAAGTTACATTTGGGGTCTCTCCCAAAGATTCGTAGTATGGTAACTTCCGCTGAACCCACCACCATCAAGGAGCTGTCACCCTAGCTGATAGTCTTACGGATGATGCGGTGCGTATGGGCGCATTGCTTAAGAAGGAAGTTGAACTAGGTGGAAATTCGGGTGAAAAGAGAAAATTGTCAGATATCAGGAAAGGTAAAAATGGTGGAAATCGGTCTGGAAAGAAACAAGAGACTGTCCAAGCATCTTTTGCAACTGCTGCTGCTGCTGAGCCTCGAAGGAAGTACAATGGACCACACCCTCTTTGCAACAAATGTAACTATCATCATGTGGTATCTTGTGATAGAATCCGTTGTGACCATTGCAAGAAGATTGGTCATGAGACTTCCCGTTGTCGTGCTAAGGCTGCTGGTATCCCTGCCGGGAAACCAGGATGTTATGAATGTGGTGTTGCGGATCATTTCAAGAAGGACTGACCGAAGTTGAAAATCAGGCTCGCGGTAGAGCTTTTGTGATTGGAACCGGTGATGCTCGTGAGGATCCCAATGTCGTTACCGGTATATTCATTGTTAACAACACTTATGCTTCCGTACTTTTCGATACTGGCACCGATTTAAGTTTTGTGTCGACCGACTTTAGGCAAACCCTCGGGTAGACTCTAGTAGGTTGGGCACACGCTATTCTATAGAATCGACTAACAGTAAGGTTATTAAGTCGGAAGAAGTCGTTGAAAGATGTACCATAAACTTGGGAGATCACGACTTTAGCATAGATTTGTTGCCGATCGAGTTGGGTAGTTTCAATGTGGTAGTTGGCATGGCTTGGTTGTCGAAGAACCATGCAAAAATCGTGTGCCGTCAAAAGATTATTCGTATTCCCCTCCCTAGTGGTGAAGTTCTTTCGGTCAGAGGAGAGAACAGTCAAGCCACATTACGGATTATATCTTGCATGAAAGCCAGAAGTGCCTTCGCAAGGGTTATTGTGCATTTCTAGAACACGTGATCGAGAAGAAGTCCAAGGAGTTGAAGATCGAAGACATCCCTATCGTGAGAGATTTTCCTGAGGTCTTTCTTGAAGGATTGCCTTGATTACCGCCTCCGAGGCAAGTGGAGTTCTGCATTGAGTTAGTTCATGTTGCTGCACCTATCGCCCGTTCTACGTATCGCCTAGTGCCATCAGAGATGCGAGAGTTATCGAGTCAGTTGCAAGAGTTGTTAGATAAGGGTTTTATTCGGCCAAGTTTCTCCCCATGGGACTCGCCTGTGTTGTTTGTGAAGAAGAAAGATGGATCTTTTCGTATGTGCATAGACTACCGAGAGTTGAACAAGCTCACCATTAAGAATCGGTAGCCTCTCCCCAGGATTTTTGATTTGTTTGATCAGTTGAAAGGCTCTAGTTTCTATTCTAAGATTGATCTGCGATATGGATATCATCAGCTTCGGGTGCAAGAGGAAAGCATACCTAAAATGGCTTTTAGGACGCGTTATGGTCATTATGAGTTCCTAGTCATGCCATTCGGATTGACAAACGCACCAATGGTATTTATTGATTTGAGGAATAGAGTGTGCAAGCCGTATTTGGACAAGTTCGTGATTGTCTTTATTGATGATATATTGCTATATTCACGGACTCAAGAGGAGCATGAGAAACATCTGAAGTTGATTCTTGAGCTACTTTAGAATGAGAAGTTGTATGCTAAGTTCTCCAAGTGCGAATTTTGGATTCGTTAAGTTCACTTTCTTAGTCATGTGGTGAATGAAAAAGGTATTCATGTCGATCCAGCAAAGAATGAGGCAATCAAAAATTGGGAAGTACCCAAGTTACCAACGGACGTGTGACAATTTTTAGGACTCGCTGGATATTATCGACGATTTATTGAGAACTTCTCCAAGATAGTTCAATCGTTAACCGTTTTGACTCAGAAGGATAAGAAGTTTGAATGGGATGATAAGTAAGAATCTGCCTTTTTGTTGTTGAAGCAAGGGTTGTGCAACACTCCGATTTTGTCTCTGCCAAAAGGAACAGATGATTTTGTGGTCTATTGCGATTCTTCACACCAAGGTCTCGGGTGTGTTTTGATGCAAAGGGATAAAGTGATTGCGTATGCCTCTCGTCAACTCAAGGTTCACGAGATGAATTACACAACGCATGACTTGGAGTTAGGAGCCATTGTTTTTGCTCTCAAGATTTGGAGACATTACTTGTATGGAACCAAGTGTATTGTTTTCACGGACCACAAAAGCTTGCAACACATCTTTGACCAGAAGGATTTGAACATGAGGCAAAGGAGATGGGTTGAATTGCTGAACGATTACAACTGTGAGATTAAGTATCACCCGGGAAAGGCAAACGTCGTAGCGGATGCCTTAAGCCGAAAAGAATGCGTCAAAACCCTAAGTGTTCGCGCACTAGGTTTGACTATTCATTCAAGTCTCATGGATCACATTCGGGAAGCCTAGCAAGAAGCGCTTAAGGAAGCCAACATCAAGGAAGAAGCTTTGCACGCCATGGTTAGGTTATTGGAACCAAGGATTTTGGTAGTATTGCTAATAGGATTTTGGTTCCATTTTTTGGTGGATTGAGGGAATTGATACTCGAAGAGGCCCATAAGTCAAGGTATTCGGTTCATCCAGGAGCCGATAAGATGTATAAGGATTTGAAGGAATTATATTGGTGGCCTAACATCATGAGTAGTATTGCTATGTATGTGGGAAAGTGCCTCGCATGCTATAAAGTCAAAGCTGAGTATCAGAAACCCTCTGGTTTGTTGCAGCAACCTGAGATACCCGTGTGGAAGTGGGAGCAGATCTCGAAGGATTTTGTCACTAAGTTGCCAAGGACGGCAAGTGGTCATGACGCAATTTGGGTAATTGTGGATCGATTGACCAAGTCTGCTTACTTTTTGCCAATCAAGTAAACGGCTAAACTGGAAAAATTGGCAATGCTCTACATTAGGGATGTTGTATCAAGGCATGGTGTTCTAGTTTCTATCATCTCCGATCGTGATAGTCGGTTTGCTTCAAGATTTTGGCAGACTCCGAATGATGCGCTTGGTACTTGATTGGATATGAGTACGGCCTACCATCCCCAGATTGATGGCCAGAGCGAGAGGACAATTCAGACTCTTGAGCATATGCTTCGTGCATGTGTGATTGACTTTGGAGGTAATTAGGATGCCCATCTACCTCTAGTTGAGTTATCGTATAAGAACAATTATCACACTTGCATCAAAGCTGCTTCGTTTGAAGCTCTTTATGGACCCAAGTGTAGATCGCCGTTGTGTTGGGCAGAAGTTGGGGATAAGCAGTTGACCAGTTCAGAAATAATTCAGGAGATGACAGACAAAATCTTTCAAATCAAGGATCTATTGAAAGCTGCCCGGGATAGGTAGAAGAGCTATGCGGATATGAGAAGGAAACCGTTATAATTTCAGGTGGGCGACAAGGTCCTACTGAAAGTTTCTCCTTGGAAAGGAGTGCCCAAATTTGGAAAACGCAGCAAGTTGAGTCCAAGATATATTGGTCCATTTGAAATCTTGGCAAGAGTTGGCCCTGTTGCGTGCAAGCTTTAAATGCCCGAAGAATTAAGTGGAGTTCATGACACGTTCCATGTGTCAAATCTCAATAAGTGCCTATCGGATGAATCGTTGATCATTCCGCCAGAGGAGATCCAGATTGATGAGCAACTCCATTTTATTGAGGAACCAGTCGAGGTCACGGACTGGAAACTCTAGAAGCTGAGGCGTAGTCGGTTTAAGCTCGTTAAAGTTTGGTGGAATTCTCGACGCGGACCCGAGTTCACTTGGGAACGTGAGGATCAAATGAAGCGAAAGTATCCCTCTCTCTTTAAGGATATTCCGGTATCGAATAAGCCACGTCGAATTTCACAGACGAAAATTTCCTCAATAAGGGGAGAATGTGACACCCGCCACTTTACCAGGTCAAAATACGTACACTCTCTAGTCAACATTGATTTATTACACCAAAATTAATATCATTTTATATGCATATGTCCCCCGAGAAAGTCTAGTAAGGCCCGAACGAGTACAATTTCACCCAAATCAACAAATATTGGTGACGCGAGTTTAAAACAATTATGATTTTCTTTTCATAAACAACAAACAAATACGTGTGATTCCTATACAAATAAAAATATGATCATACTATTTAGGAAACTATAATTACTTTCAAAAATATCAATATCTATGTATATATATATAAACATATACGCATGGTATATGTATACATATATGTAGCGCCTATGTGTGCATGCATGAGTTTATCCTAGTCCAAGAATGTGTTGGAACAATCATATTACCATTTTTATTCTCATCCTTCATGTCCCCTCATTTAATGACAATCAAATCTCCATACACCAAAAATGGTAGAATGAATTATCAACACAAGGTCCTAAGAAAGATACTTGCCCAAAATAACCCACCATCAGTTCACCACCCAAGCTGCCACTTTCTCTTCCTTTCCTTGATATTTTTCGGCCTAAACACCCTCTTGGAAGATACCATCACTTCTACATGTCTCTTGATCACACTACACTAGAACCATAACCATCCTAGAAAGCAAGGTCAACACCTAGATTATCTAAGATTAGGATAAGATCAAACCATATAAGGAAAGATCCTTCTAAAACTCTTGGATCTATGGAAGATTATGACCTAAACTTGCATGATCCTCTTCCTTCCTCTTTCCTTTTTCTTTCGGCCGAAACCCCCCACCCCCATGTCAAATCTTGTTTTGTCCTATAATCACAAGACACTAGGATGTTTAGAATGTGTGATCACATCACTAACATCCACTTGATGCCTTGTATTGTCATTAATCACTTTATAAGATATTTTAGTTAAGTGTGATAATCAACCAAAAGTGGTAAGATCTCTTAAACTCCAAAGATCTATAGAAGATTACTAGCTAAAGATGATTAATTCTTGGCTTTTCTTGGGTCCTTCCAAACCGTCGACCCCCTACCTATACTAGTTCTTTTTTTTTATCCTAATACTAATCAAGTCAACTATTATTAGTCACATTATGGAAAGAAGTTAGAAGATAATCTTATGTATTGTCACATTGCTAGATATTCATCCAACATAATCATGTGTTTAGTCAACATCATTAGATGTGTTTAGTTGACAAATCCATCTTGATTTGAAGTAAATCTTTGAAAGACTATACACAAACAAGGAAAGATTCTTAATCCCCATTGATCCATAACATTTGACTTACCACAATTAGGAACCACCACGCTCTTTCCCTCTCTCTCTCTCTCTCTCGGCTCTCTATCTCTCTCGTCCCTCTCTCTCTCTCTTTCGGTCGCTCTCTCTCTCTCTCTCTCTCTTTTCCTCTATAAATAGAGGCCTTGGATGATCATTCATTAATTCACACCACCCACTAACTCACTTATTAAACACACACTTACACATAATATCCCTTGGTGTCCAAGCTCACCTAGTTCAAGACTCAAGAGAGGTATGAACATCCATCTATACTATTGTTCTTATAGTCATTGTTTTTCTTCACACACTAATGTTCACCCATGTCCATGATATAGTTACCATATATAGACATTCATTATCTTAAATCACAAATAATAATACCTTTTATATGAAAATGTGTTAAAACTTAGCTATATGTATATATATGCGAATAGTATGTATACATGGACATGTATGTTTTAAGTCATGAATACATATATGTTGAAATATCTAACTCATAGGTATACATATGTATGTATGTAGGACATTTATATGTGTTCACATATGTGTATGCGCGTGTATGTATATGTATGATAAGTATGTGTGTGACAAATTTATAAACATAGTTATTAGTGTGTGTGAACCTACCAAGATGCATTTATATATGGGTATGTATGTACAAGTGTAGAGTACATGGACACGAATACTTATGGTTATACATGGAAATACACATATAAAGTATACATATATATATACGCGTATGAATATATGGGTATACATGTACATGGGTTTGCATATATACATGTACCTAAGATCATAATGTTCAAAGATAACATAAATAGTTTTGTACCAAGTAGTAACATGTGTTTAATAAATAACAACATGTGTTAAAAGACAAGGTTTTCCCATCATATAATACAAACTATTTTCGTATAATATTGGAAAGTATAAGGATCACCAATGAAGCTAAGCCAACTTACCACAATAGATTGGGTGAACCAAGGATGCAATGGAATCTTCCATTAGACCTAAAAGTGTCCATGTATGTATATAGGAGGACGTGTAGGTCGAGATTCCTAGTTTTTCAGGCGTACATTCTTGCTTAACTATGCATGGACTTGAGTTGAGTTTCACGACCCCCTTTTTAATGTTTTATATTTTGGGGAAAAGCATGCATTGTTTACTAGTTTTAGAATGAATTCCTAGCAGACCGGTATACATGAGACAATATGTTTAGATTACTCACTAAGCCCTCGTGTAATTAGTTTACCGTAACCATTAGCTATGGATTTAGCCTAGAGATGCTTGAATAGATCTATTGGGTTGACAACCCCACTCTTGGTTAGTCGCTCTAACTCGGATACATACGACAAAAGAGTGCGTGTATTTCTTTTATGATGATACATTGCCTTTATTGTGCGATGTGCGAGGCACCCCTCGTCAAGGTTTGGTTATGGACTTAAGAACATTTATTATCATTGATCTTAGCTAGACAATGATGGGTCATTCATGGATTTCATTGAACTTTACATTTTCAATTATTTCAAAACCTCTGAACTCACCAACTTTATGTTGACAAAGTTTTTATGCATGTTTTTCAGGTAACTAAACTATGGATGGAATTTAGGATATGTTTGGGCATTTATTCACAACTATCACTTTTTGTGTTTTCAAAACTTATGATCTCGTGTTCGGTTTAAACAATATTTTGTGGTGTTGTTGTTGTTGAACAAGTTTGGTACTTTTATTATTGAATAAATTTGAATGTTTGCTCGAATCTTGTGCTTGACAACCTTCCGTGTCACATCCCGTGTTTCCGCCTAGGCGGGGTATGACATTGATGGTGCCAAAACCTTTATAAATCATAAAGAAGTAGAAAAAAGAAGAGATGTTGAATATGATTAACATGAACTAGGTTTCTTGATTGTAAGTAAGTTGAATAAAGGAAGAAGGAGGAAGGAAGTAGAGGGATGATGAATCTGAGCCACAAATAACTTGGGTGTTAAGTACCAAATCTCATTCCGCAATGACCACATACCATTCTAGATCAGATGCCCAGAAACCTGAAATTAGAAAAAGAGCCCAAATATGAAGATAAGGAAAACACTAATTTATGGCAGAAGAGAAAAGCGATAAACAAAAATTAAATCTAAAATAAACATACAATGGGATGAATGTTGAGATCACCCTTGATTTTCGATATTTGTATAACGATCAAACCATCAAAGTATGTTATAACTATTTCCGAATTCAAACTATGCATTTGGTTTATAAAATGAAATCTTGTAACATAACAAATTCCATAGACACTTGACAACTATAAACATACACACATATATAATAATAATCTTAACCTATGAGAAGGATTAGATCTTACAATCTTGAGTCAAAAGACCCTTTACATGGACAATCCCTCTGTAACAAACAAACAAAACTCATCATACTCAACATTAATTCCACCTAAAATTAAAACTTGATAGCTATAACAACAGTAGCAATGTAACATACCCTAATTTTGTAATCTCCTATGAGTAAACTAGAAAAAAGACATTTGTTTTTACTTAAATATAAAGGATATGTCTTACAGCTCACCATCCTAATTGTTTTTCTTTTCCTCTCTGTCGGTTATTTATTTTTCACTCTTGCAACAAACAACAATTAGAACAAAATCATAATCCCACCATTAAATTTAAAACCCCATCATGTTTTGATTTTGACTATTAACCTTCCTCTCTTTATTATCTTCGGGCAACATAATTAACCCCACTTAGCTCAGCAAAAAAAAAAAAAAAAAAGGAAAGGAACCATTGACTTAATCATCGTATCTTACCATTTGAATTCCAATTTCCTACCATGAAAGATAAACTCAAATATCGTATCTTACCATTTTAGTTCCAATCTCCTACCATGAAAGATAAACTCAAGTTATATTACAGAATCTATTCGCAGTTTCGAGAGAGGCTATTGTACAAAGTAGCCTTAAAATACAAAGTGTAAGAAGGGATCCTGGCCCTTCATCTCCCACCTTCTGCGTTTTTAACAAATTACCTCGTACATTTAATACACACCCTTCTCATTTATGGCAGTTATCAATTTGAGGGTAAATCAAACAAATTACAACTCTAATTTTTTGAATTTTTTAATTGCAGCGCCAAATTACCCTCATTTATGGACGGTTTCTAATTGACGAATCATTCATCAAAATCATTCATCAAAATTAAACACACACAATCGAATCATTCACCCTAATAACTCACACAAAATCGTTCTCTGTTAACCAAAACAAAACAGAGCACTGGAAAGTAACACTTATCAGAGAAGAATCATGTCTCCAAAACGCAAATCAAGTAAGAAATTGATCATGTATTTAGTTTATTTACGATCGTATGTCAATAATCGAACAATAATTGGTGCTAATCGTTGGTTTTAAAACCCTAAAACAGGTGAAGCACGAGAAAGAAGAAGTAAGTTGTGTCATGACAGGGCTTCAAAACCAACTAATACAGGTATGATTTACATGAAGATGATAGGTTTTATGCTATTTTGTTAGTCGTTTACATGAATGTTGAAGAAGATGGTTTAGTGGTCTGATTTAATGATGGTGTTCTTAATTGTTAGTAAAGGCGTTTTTGTATGATATGATATGTTGTTGATATGATATGGTCTAATTTGAAAAACGCCATCACTGATCCATTGCATTAGTGATGGCGTTTTTAAGTTTTAAAGAAGGCGTTTTTTGATGTGATTCATTATAGTGCAAAAATCGAATGCGTTTTGCTAAAGTTATAAAAGGCGTTTTTGTTAATATGATGAATAAGGTTGTTGATGAGTTGTATTGAAATATCTCATGTTTTTTTTGTCTTAAAACAGAACCACCAAATGAAACACGGTCTGATGAAAAAAATACAGTAAAACGCATGCATAATGAGTAAAACGCATGTTATGTTTTCTGCAGGTTTGGATGAAAAAAATGGACAAAATCAGTGTAAAATGGTTTGCTCATCAGAAGTTAGGTCATCAGTGGTTTGCTCGTCAAGAAAAAGTAAAACACATGTGTATCAATGTTCAAAAAAGTAAAACGCATTTGTAAATGTTCATCAGTAGTTTGCTCATCAGAAGTTAGGCCATCAGTGGTTTGATTCAGCAGTAGTTATTAACTTCTTCTTCAGTAGTTACAAACACTTCATCAAAAGTTATCAATCAACGAATTTGTTTATCCATAAAACGCATTTGGTAATACTTAAAACGCATGTATTTATTTTTTGACAGTGTGTAAATGTCGAAGATGCTACATCAAACATACTTGATGAGTATGTTGCTTGGGACAATGTTATTGATGAAATTGTTGGAGACAATACATCAAATAGGGTTGACGAGAATGTTGCGGGGATACATCAAGGTTGGTAAAGATGATGGAAAATGTTTACACGAAGGTGCTAAAGCGAGTAGATAATATGAGCTAAAAGTTTTAAGATTGATAAGTTTGTTAATTTTGCATCTTTACATTGTTGAATAGTACAGTGTTAGACCTGAATGTCTCTTTTGGTATTAAAAATGCATGTTTCATTTGATGTTTTGTATGAATCATATTAAAACGCATTCAATAAATACTAAAACGCATTTGATATATGGAAATCTATTTAACTGGTGATGTAAAACCAATACATAAATACCACTGTCTACCAAAAATCTGAAGATACAAGGTCTGTTGGAGTCAACAACACTTAGGCTCCAACAGATGATTCAAGCAAACATAGTTTATTCCATCAGCTGTTACACATCAGAGGTTTAGTCATCAAAGTTTTCAATGTATGTAAAAGCTTGAAAAAGCTTTTGTTTTGATGTGGAATGAAATATATATGGATAATGTATGTAAAAGCTTGAAAAAGCTTTTGTTTTGATGCGAAATGAAATATATATGTGATGTATTAGTAAAACGCATTCGATATGATCATAAAACGCATTCGTAAAAAACAGAGAAGATTTGCAAACTATTCAGTATATACCAAAACGCATGCATAAAAAAATAAAACGCATTACTGAAAAAAACAATCACTCATCAACAACTTGTTCTTCATCTGCCTGGTGTACATTTCCATAGTCTTCAGCACTTTCAACTTCTTTGTTTTCATCTTGTAACAATGTATTTTTCATCTCCTTTTCATCTTCATTGCATCTTCTGGTTTCAATGAAGATGCAACAGCAGGTTTGTATATTGGAGTTCGATCATCAATGGGGACATCTTTCTTAGAAAGATTTGTCATAAAACACAAAACATACAACTATAAAATCTAATTTTAATGACAAAATGACATGTTAATACTATAAAAAGGCACATAATAGTAAGCATTCACATGCACATGTAAGGATTTATCTAACAAATCTCAAAACGCATGTTAAAACATCATAAAACGCATTTGAATAAAAACAAATTCTATAAAACCAAGCAGTTGCCTCAAAACGCATGTTAAACATAATAAAACGCATTTGAATAAAAATCATTTCTATAAACCAAGCAGTTACCTCAAAACGCATGTTAAACATAATAAAACGCATGTTAAACCAAGCAGTAACCTCAAAACTCTGTTCATCTCTGTTTTTTGTGATCTGCTAATATAAATCAAAATAGTATAAACTAACCTTCAAAATTCAGACTATGAGCATCGACAACATCATCTTCGTCTTCGTTTACGATTTCAGGTTCGTTGTTTAGATCTGATAAACAATTAAAATCAAAATAAAGCTTACGATTAAGTAAAGTTATAAAAACAGAGTACGTACCAAACATGATGAACTCTGCAAAATTGATTATGATTTTGGTAGAAACTCTGAACGATCGAGACGGAATGTTGAATAAGGTATGAATTGATGAAGAAAATCATGTAATCAGTTATGAAATTTTGAATTATGATTAAACGATAAAACAGGGATTCATGAAATCGTAAATTTGAATGTCATTTATTGATAGATGCAAATGTCAATATTACCCCTCTCATCAGTTGTTATGATATAACAGACAAGTTCCACGTGGCAACATTTTGTGGCTTCTTACACTTTGTATGTTAAGGGACTTTGTACCCAATACTTTCTCCGCAGTTTCTTAGTCATTAAAACAATATGTAATCTAATTAACCATAATAAGTAATAAGCACATTCACAACCATGGATCCAAATAAACTCAAATTAAATTATAGAATAAAACAAATACACATTTTAAAACAAACAAAATTAATCGAAATCTAATAATAACAATAATTAAAAACCTTCTGGAGTTGATTGCAGCTAACATCATCGCGATGGTTCGACCAAAATCCACTCGACGAAACTGATCCAGACGTCGTCGTATCACAACCAGATGCTAATTTCGGCATCGCCTTGCTAATAAATCCTAATAATCTCTCGCATTAACCCATTCGTTCGTCGAATTCTCCATTAATCAAATCTAGTCTCCGATTAAAAACACAATTTATTTATTTATTTATTTAATCTGATACAGAAAATAGGAGAATAAACAAAAATATAGGTAATGAAATGTTATGATTAGATCGTTGAATTTTTTTTTTGAACGGCCAACTAAACAACGCCGGTACTTCGTACGTGGCCCCCCAGTGGCAAAGACAGGGGCACAGCCCGGCCCACCCCGGACGCACGAAGCCCCTAGCCCGCCTGACAGCCCGCTTCCAGGGAAAACCCGACACGCATACCCACCCGAAGGCACGACAGTAGTGAACCGGTAAAACCTGGAGAGATCAGGACTCGAACTCATGACCATAAGCCATGAGTCATCCATCATTTCTCATTATGTCCTTCGTGGGAATCGAACCTGAGACCTCTAAGAGAGATCCCTGGCCATTCACCAACTGAGCTACCCGTGAATTATGATATATGAATTTTTTTTTTCAAAAAAAGATAGCGAGAAAAAGGCGAATGAAGGCAGGAAATATATATCAATGAGATTTAGTTGTGTGCGTGTACATAATTGTTTGTATTTTTATGTGGAGAGAGAGAGAAGAGAGAGAGAGAGAGATGTTGGGCATTTAATCAAACACTTGATAGGCATTTTTGTTGCATCCCAACAATTCCCCCATTCATAGCATCATAGACCCATCCATAATCACGTTCATCAATATAACATATTATCATATCATTTATACACCAAAATTCGCATAAGAACATACATCACCTAATTAATGACTAAGATGATGGGTTTCATCAAAACCCATTTTTCACCTTTCAAGTATAATCCCTCTAATTGACCCCAAATCACACTTTTAGTTAATTTCCCAATGAATATCCTGCTCCTACGGTTTAATAACACCACAAGATTCACAGATTTTAGCTATTAAACAAAACCCATAAATTTTCAATGTCTAGAAGATGATTAAAAACATTATAACAAAGCTATCAACGGTTACCTTAGTGTTAGATGGAGTTAAAAAGACCATTTTCTTCAAGTGCATGTGTTTTCCCTTTTCAAATTGTCCTTGATTGAGCTTAAAAGGCAGGAATTTTGCTTAAGTGTGTGTTTGGGAGTCGATTTCCAGGATCTGGGAATTGCTTTCTCTTTTCATTCCATTAACATACATACACTATCACATATTACCCCCTTTAGTCACTCAATAATTGCCTAGGTTTATTATCAGCCATTATATTCGATTGGATAACCTTATGGATTCTACCATTTCTTTTTAAAATGATTTCTTTGAATTTTACTTTCCTAAGGTTTGGTTTTTTTACCCATATTAATCCCGATTCCCAAGGTTACCCAATTAATAAATGCCAGAAAATTACTAAAAGACTTTGGGGTGTTACAACTCTCCCCCTTTAAAGGGTTTCGTCCGCGAAACTAGATACGTGCCGAATGAATAGTGGTAGAACCGCTTCATTTCTTCCTCGGATTCCCATGGGGTGTCTGATCCCTTGCGATTTTCCCACTTCACTTTTACTTGCTCGATCTCCTTGTTCCTAAGGAGCTTTACCTTTCGACCGAGGATTTCAACAGGTTTGACCACATCATTTAGTTAGGAGTCTATTTCAATTTACTCCAACGACACATAAGACACCTCATCGGCTAGACAATTCCTCAAGTGGGAAACATGGAAGGTATTGTGTATGTTGCTTAGTTCCTCTAGTAATTCAAGTCGATATGCGATCTTACCAACCCTTTCCAAGATCTTAATGGCCCATTAAACCTTGGGCCTAATTTACCCCGTTTACTGAATCGGATGATCCCCTTCCAACGGGAGACATTTAAAATGACCCGATCCCCCAGTTGGAATTCAATCGGTCTCCATCCTTTATCCGCATAAGACTTTTGTCAGTCTTGGGCGGCCTTAAGATGTGCACAAACGATTTGGTTCATTTCGTTCGTGGCTAAAACAACCTCCTTGTGGCCGAGTTCACCAGGGCCCACTTCCCCGTAAGATACCGGGGTCCAACATTTCCTCCCATATAAAAGCTCGTATGAGGGCATACTTATACTCGCTTGATGTAACCCCTCGTAGTTTCCAATCATTTTTTTTCCATTTGAGATGATTCCCGATTCATTTAATAAAACCTCGTTGATACCTAATTATTTATATTTTATCAAAACTCATCCTCGTATTTTATATAAAAAAAATCATCTTCAAGTTTAGTCAAGGGTAATACCTTGTTCCATATGTATAAAATGATTAAAATCTTTGTATTTACGAGTATCATATTTTGAAACTGATTAGAACCTATTCCAAATACACTATTTTAAGGAATAATTAACAATACTAAATTTTATTCTACTTAGGAATTTATAAAAAAAAATTGATTTACTAAAACTCCAAAACAAAAACTCAAAATTTAATGACAGGCCCCAACCTTGTTAGCTCATTTTAGCCAACAGCCTCACAACGCAACTCTAAACCCGTTTCATGACCCGACCACTATGATTCATCAACAAATCTCGATAGTTTTATTTATTTTTTTATTTTTTTTGATACAATATTATTTTATTTTATCTTGATCTCTAGGAGTTTTTCTCCAAGTAATAATGTTCCAAGATACCTTTTTATTTTGAAATCATTATCCAATTTAGTTAGACGATCAACCGATTGAAACTATACCTCTTCCATATTTAAATTCGTTCTCTTATCTGTAAATGTCCTTTATATACCCCACCATTGCCTGTTTTCAAACCATCACAATCTCAAACGGTTATTCGAATCACCTCTCCAAGACCGGAACTGTTAGTAGCTCCTGTTCGTTGGAACCGAACATGTTTTTGATCTTTCTGTCCTTCGCTTCGTTCCTCACGACTGGTACGTTATACCGCAATAGATTCGTATGTTTTGGTCGTTATCAGTAGGCTTTATAACCCCTGAGTTGGTTTCGAATTCGTTTAAATTGTTTGGGTTTTGGGACGGTTTGGTCTGGGTGTTTTATGGGAAGATGATGTTCGGGGGAATGAGCTTTATAACTTAGTTTGAGCTTATAAAACAAACTGATAACTAGATCAACTGGTTGAATGGCTTGCTATTAATACAAGTGACCGGAGTTCGACCCTCTTAGTCGACCGGTTTTATGATTTTTTTTGATATATATCTAATTTACATTACTTTATTACACATATATATTAACTTATATTATATATGTTAATTTTTTAGCATTATAGTAATCATACGTACTTAATATTTTTTTTTAGCTGAATGTTTATTTAATATCTATATATACACAAAAGTTATTTAATCAACTTTATTTGAAAACCTTTTCGTAAAATTTTATCATATAAATTATAGAAAATTTATTGGGATTTAATTTCATAAAATTAAATATTTGAATCTTTTTCCTCAAAACAAGTGAACTCGATCGACCTAGAAATCTTAGACTTATTAGATTTGTGACACTTAGATTTTATAATGCCAAATCTAGGTTGATACCATTGGGAATAAATTTACCTGCTATTGCATACTTTGGATTTTGCTTGCTTGCTTGCTAGCTAAGGTGAGTTTACATATCCCCATTTTTTTTACTTTTTTTTTACATATTTTTGGGGTGAAACATGTTTGAAACTTGTGCAATTACATTTACGCATCATACAATAAACTTATATACTTGTGAACTGGTTGTGGTATATATAGTCCGACTCAGTACATTCATTAACTTTGATCAAGCCTCCTGTGTAGATTATAGCGCTATAGGTCTGACAAACCCATCCCCCGCATAAATTCAGGGATGATCGAAACAGTAACAACATTTACTAACTTGCGAGTTAGGTCTCAGTCGACACAAGGGTTGATTGTACAAAACAATGACTTGAGCTACCAGTAGATCATGTTCACATACTATCTTTGTTTAATTCTTTGCCACAGTAATTGCTACATGAACTTTATTTTTAATCACTATTTTATTTAAAACTTATGTATTCTCACCAACTATTTATATTTGACCCCCTCCATTTTCCAAACTCAACATGTTTTAGGTATTCAGTTGCTTGGAAGTTTTAGCATTTGTGTGTGGATCACATAGGAGTTGAAGCCTTAGATTCAATTTAATTAAACCTATTATTGTTGTTTGAACATATTTGATTTGTATGTATTGTTTGTAATTTATTTAATTAATATATCGAAACATTTATTAGTCACCATGAGCTATTGAGCAATCGTCGCTACGTGGCACCCCAATGTTTCCGCCATCGGTTGGGGTGTTACACTTGATAACTGTTATTATACGCAAATTCTACCAACGGTAGGTGGATGTCCCAACTACCACCAAAGTCAATGATACATGCCCGTAGCATTTCTTCCCAAGTCTGAATGGTTCGCTTGCTTTGACCCTCGGTTTGTGGTGGTAAGCAGTACTTAGTAACAGTTTGGTACCCATTTGATCTTGAAATACGCGGCAAAATCGTGCGGTGAACCTGGTGTCTCGGTCAGATACAATTGACACCGATACTCCGTGCCAGGAAATTACTTCGTTTGTGTCAGCCCCCGACATCTTTTCAAAGTGTATGATTCGAAGATCGGAATTAAATGGGCGCTTTTGATCAACCGATCTACTATAACCCATATGGAATCCAAAACATCTCAAGGTCCTTGGCAGTTTAGTAAGTAGATCAATGGTTATGTGCTCCCATTTCCATACGGGTATCTCCAAGGGTTGTAACTTCCCATATGGCTTCTGATGTTTTGCTTTAACATGCAAACACGTTACACATCTTCAACGTACTTTGTAATATTTCTCTTCATCCCGGGCAGCCAATAGTCTCATTTCAAATTTTGATACATTTTGTAGCCCCGAGGTGAATAGAATATCGAGACTTGTGGACTTCGTCTACTAGTAGGGCCTTAGCCCCTCACAAATTAGGATCCAAATTCTCCCGACCCGGTCATCAACTCGTTACTTTTTTCTTCAAGGTCACTTGTGTGACCCTTGACTATTTCCTTCTTCCAGTTCTTTTCCTTTAGGGCTTCGGTTTAAGCCCCGCAGATTGATTTCGATCAAGAAGACCCGAGGTCACGGTTAGTTGCAATGGGCCTTACCAGGATCGGAGTGTAATCCGCCTTCTTTGGCTTATCTTTAAGTCTTTCTAGTCAAAGAAGTATTTCAGACTCTTATGATCAGCAAAGATTGTAATCTTCACACCGTATAGGAAATGCCTCTAGATTTTCAAGGTGAAGACCACAGCTGCTAATTCAAGGTCATGAGTCGGGTATCGGGTCACGTGAGGTTTCAATTGTCTAGAGGCATAGGCGATTACCTTTCTCCGTTGCATAAGTACACATCCCAACCCGAGGTGGGATGCGTTAGAATATACTACCATGTCCTCCATGC
>JAUTDX010002536.1:0-64901 GCA_030844895.1 Ambrosia x helenae | reverse complement strand
GTGAATACCGCTCATGGAGCGTGTGTGGATGGTTCGAGCGGAGGTGGGGGTGGGGCAGGTATGGGCTGAGATGTAGCAGCGGGTGAAGGGACTGTTGAGGTTGGTGGAATTTGGTCGGAGGGAGGTGCCGTGGAAGTGGGAGTTGGGCTGGAGTGGGACGGGCCTTGGGATTGGGTCGTGGTGTTGGAAGGGGGAGGTGGGCCAGAAGGGTTAACTGTTGGGCCGGTTGAGGGAGTATTATTAGAGGGGGGGTGGTTTGTGGGCCAGATGTAGGTTGGGGCGAGTGGTTGGGCTGGTCAGCGCTGGTGGACCGAGTGGAGTGTTTGTGTAGATGGTCCCAAACCAGGGGATTAATGGAAGGGTTTAGAATTCGTATGATGGGGTAGCGGTGGGGGATTGTATGGCAAAGGGAAAGACAGATTCCTCAAACTGAAACATGTCGAGAAATAATAAGTTGATGTGTAGTAAGGTCAAGACATTTGTAACCCGGTGATTAGTGGGGTAACCAAGAAAGACACAAGGGTGAGAGCGGTAATTGAGCTTGTGAATTTTTGTGGAGGGGGTAAGGGGGTAGCAAAGGCACCCAAAAACAACGAAGATGATCGTTTTCAGGGATGCATTTGTATAGGAGAGAGGTTGGGGATTTAAAGTGATGGAGTTTATTTGGGAGGATATTTAGAAGGTAGGTGGCGGTTTCAAGGGCGTGATGCCACATGTTAGGGGAAGGGAAGCTTGGGCTAGAAGGGAGCGAATCATGTTATTAATGGTGCGGATTTTGCGTTCCGCTTTACCATTTTGTGAGGAGGTGTAGGGGCAGGAAAAGCGAAATTGCATGCCATTATGATTACAAAAATTAAAAAATTCTGGTTTGCATATTTCTTTGCCATTGTCACATTGAAACTGTTTGATTTTACGTTCAAATTGGGTGCATATGAGATTGTGGAATGTGGTGAAGGTTTGAAACACTTGTGATTTATGTGAGAGTGGGAAGGTCCATAAGAAATTCGTAAAATCATCCAAAAATAATATATAATATTTATGTCCACCTGTACTAAGTACGGGAGATGTCCATAAATCACTGTGAACAATGTCAAAAGCAACACGAGTAACATTAATAGAATCATAAAATGGCAAACGAACACTTTTGCCAAAAACACATGATTGACAAAGTGATTTATTATGTTTAGAGTAATCAACAAACGAAGAAAGTTTCAAAGATTTTAATAAATTAGTTCCCGGATGACCCAAGCGTTGGTGCCAGCGATCTTGAGAAACAGCAACAAAGGAGGATGGTTGGTTGGTCTTGAGGGAAGTGGTGCAGTCAGTGGATAAAGATCGCGGTACTATTGCATCGTAGGATAGGAGCCCGAGTTTTGAGATCCTTCACAAGAAAGCCAAACGGGTCCAAATTCAATGGAAAGTAAGTTGTCCGTTGTGAGGCGACGGACGGAAATTAAATTTTTAATAATGTTGGGTGCAAAGAGGACATTATTAAGTTTAAGGGGTGGGAATGGTGGGGGTAGGACCTGGTTGCCTTGTGCGACTACCGGGATGGACATACCATTACCAACAATAATAAATTTGTTAGTGCACGAATTAAAATTAGACGGAGAGTATATTACCTTGGGCATTGGCAGAGTGAGAAGAGGCTCCAGTGTCCATCACCCCGTGATCCGGCTGATTGAGCGCAAGCGAGTACAGTGCCTGTTCAATATCAGTGGGTGAGTAAGTGGTATAGTGAGCCTGGTCAGGCCGCGGGCCGAGAATTCCCTGACCATCCGAAGCAGCGGGTCTGGAAGGGTACGGGCAGGGTGGCTGGGCGGTATTATTTTTATTAAGGACAGATGCCCATTGGGAGGAGGTCCAGTTGCTCGGGAAAAACAATGTAAGGGGGTGACTCGGGTTGCTATTGTTGCTGGGAAAGCACGGTTCTGGGTGTTGTTGGGTCGCCCACGGCCGCGTCCCCGACGGGGACGAGCGGTGGTGTTGTTTGGCCTGGGGTGTGATGGAAGGTGTAGGGTTGTGTGTTTGGCGGCGGTATGGGCAGTGGCGCAAGGGCTGTAGCAGCCGATTGGGCATTCCGAGTAACCTGTCTCTTTCTTTTTGCTTTCTTCCAGATTAAGACGGGAACGGACCTCGCTGAAAGGAGGGAGAGGTTCACGGTTCTGAAGCACCGTAGAGATACTATCATACTGGTCTGTAAGACCGGTTAGAACCTTGAGAACTAGCATCCGATTATCCATAGGAGAACCCATGCTTTGTAACTGGTCTGCCAAGTGTTTGGCGTGGTCGCAATATTCAGACATGGAAGAGAAATTCTCAAGACACAGGTTCGCGAACTCCTGGCCGAGGAAGATAGCCCGGGTGTTTTGGTTATCATTGAATTCGCTTTCGACAGCCAGCCACGCGTCGTAAGCTGTTTGACCGGTTGAAGAATAACACGAAGAAGTGGCTGAGAAATAGTAGCATAAAATCCATTGTTTAACCAAGGCGTCCAACCGAGCCCATAATGTTCAGCAGCAAGGGCTGCAGCCGCTGCCATAGCGACTGCAGCGGCGTCCGATGGAGCAGCAGGGTTGGGGTCGGGTGCCGGTTTTAGGAGCAAGATGATCCGACACCTCGTAGGCTTGGCAATGGGTTTCAAAAAGAGTTTTCCAGGTGGTATAGAGGGTGGAATCTTCTCAAGAATAAGGGGAATATGTGTTTTGATGTTTGTGACGGCTAGGGCCGGATGTAGCGATTTGGATTCCATTGAATAGGATGATCAGAGAGGTGAAGATATGGTGAATAAGAAGAACAGGCACGGCGGCGGCAGAGGGTGCACAGCCGTGGGATTAGGGCAGCGGAGGTGGGAGAGGATCAAGATAGGTATGATACCATGAAAGTGTATGGAAAACCTTGCCATCTTTCATTGATTTCCAATAATTTATAATACAAAATTGATATCTCCTAAATTGGTGGAGATATTGTTACAATCAATACAAATCTATTTACCAAATATAAATACATGTTATTAATAAACAAGTATACCAGTAATCAACCATATTATCTGAATCGACACAAGCGTCCCAAGTATTTCAATCCTAAAAAACCCATAAGACGGGCGAGGCGTAGCCTCCCACCCCGAAGCCCAAACAGCAAACAACGAAATCGCAAACGCAGCAACATCAGATAACAAATGAGCTGCATCAGTCAGTATTGCAAGGCTGTGAGCTTTGATCCCACCAAACACTTCCACACCCATAAACACAAAGCAAAGTAAACACACCACCCAAAGCTTCCACATCGAAGCCGACCGTCTTTTGCTTCCTCAGAACCGGTCCTATCATCCGAGAACCCGCACGGTGCACCCCTGCAAACTTTGGATGCACCATGTGATCTGTTGTCTTTAGATGACACATCAGAAGATATGTCAACAGTATGTGCATCCATGTTTGTGTCACTGTATGAATGAATGTCACCTGAAAGATCAAACAGAATGAACACAAACGTATAGATGAATGATTAATAATAACATATGCACACAGAACAAGAATAAAGATTCGGGACAAAAATAGTCCTGAAAGTAAGGGATATGTAAGATTCGTACAGCTTTGTGATTCCCAATAATATTATTCTGGTACAAACGATAGAATTTACCTGATGATGATGAGAAGAAGGAATGAACGCGTGTATGAAGCAGGGGTTATGACTTAGATTAATGATTATTATTATCCATGGTGGGTTTATATAGCGACTTTTCATTAATACAGGGTTTGGGCTTGGGCTTGGGCATGGTAAATTGGTAATCGTCTGTATGGCCCACCAACATAGCACCAAGTGTTATTTTTTTTTAAATAATAATTGTTTGATTTCCTCAAAAAATTAATATTTTAAAGAGCAAGAGAATATTCTTGAAAAAAGGTCTTTGTTATTAGTGTTTATGAACATTTTTTTTTACCACTTAAAATGTGACATATAAAGTTATACTTCAAATGTAACATGATGTATTGGTCTAGTGATAGAGTGTGAGCTAGTTGAATCAAATCCTTATAAGTGCAATGTAAAGGTGAAATTAAAGGTGAACTACGCGTGTTGTGACTTGTGACGCTTAGGGTTGGTTTCGATGCACTTGTTATATCATACGAAAAAGAAAATTTAAGAAGCGGCCGAAATTTAGTCAAAGTGTGCTGCGAAAGATATGGACTTTGACTTGTTGGCTACCAAATAGAACAAATAATGAGTTGTTACGAAAGACAAAAGTTGTTTGTTAGTTACGGAAAAAGATACATTAATTATAACGTAGGAGTCTTTATTGTTGTAAAAAAAGGTAAATACACCAAAATGTTGGATATGGGATGTCCGATTAATCAACGAAATACGATTTGGATGACAAACAAATTATAGTATTTAGCAATGTTTTGAAACCCGGAACGGACCGGGCTGCAGACCCCCGGCCGGTCCGGGTTGGCATGTTGGACTGCTTTGACATCGAACTGGCGACCCGGCCAGTCGGACCGTGAAAAAAAGGTCGGACGTTTTTTTTTTATATTTATTTTTGTTTGTTTTTGGGACGTTCGTTGGACCCGGTCAGACCGGTGATCCGCCGGGGACTCCGGTTCTGAAAACATTGGTATTTAGTTGTTAAATACTTATTCCCGAACTACGATTTATTTAATTGAGAGAATTAAATGTTTACTTAAATACTTAACTGAATAATCATTTGTCAATTGATTAGATAATTGTTTATTGTTTTTTTTAATAGGAAATTTTCAATCAAACACAAACGTCACAAACGGCCTTCAAAACGGGGACCTCCGGGCCCCAAACGAAATTACATCAAGTTTAAAGGATATTTACACCATACATTCCAATCAACCCTTTCAATCTAGATCTATGCCGAAACAAAAGAACGACACGGACTTAATTATTGCATAACTTCATTAGCTCTCCGCGACTTACCTTTAAGCCTCTCGCATTTCTTTCGGTCCATATAACCCACATGGTTGTGAAAATGATACCTCTTAAAATGTGCCTCTCCGGTATCGACTTTGTTTGAGTCTCCGCCAATGTCAATAAGTCCTTAACTTTGAAGGCAAAAATTGGAGCCAATTTGCACAACGAGCCGACCCTCGCCCAAATTTCCGATGAAAACAAACACCTGTGAACATATGTGAAGTTGTTTCCGGGTCCTCATTACAAAAAAATGCAGGATATATCGTCTAAAACGACACCCCGTCTGATAAGCTCCACTTTCTTAGGAAGTTGATTAAGATCTGCGCACCACACCATTATTTTACACTTCAATGGAACCCAACCCTTCCATTTCATGTTTGATTCATTACCACGATACTACCTCGACTCAATCAGATGCTTCCCGATTTAACCGAATAGGAATCATTCTTATCCCCTTTCCATATCCACTTGTCAGCGCCTATCTTCCATTGGTAGTCAAAAATATCTTCGAGCAATTGGAATAATTCAGACAGCTCCTCATGAGAAGAAGGAGCCACACGCCAATCCCATTTTAATGTCTTTGCGCCATTTACATTCTGCAGCCGAGATGAAACTGGGACCCATTTGCTTCTTTCCAATCTAAACAAGTGATGATATATTATGCGCAGAGGCTTGTCTCGGATCCAAGTGTCTCCCCAAAAGTTTATTATCGACCCATCTCCAACAATACCAACGAAGTAGCTATCTCTCCCATTATGAAGCGTTTTTTGACCAACTTTCACAATACGTTTCCAACATCCACTAGCCGACGAGCTACATGGTAGCATATTCCAAGCTTGGCTCGTACCATGACACCCCATGATAACCTTTTTCCATAAACATTGTCCCTTTTTGAAACGCCAAGTCCACTTAAGAAGGAGAGCATCGTTAATGTCTTGCAATCTATTAATACCCAAGCTTCCCATATCTTTTGGTCTAGCAATAACATCCCATGCCACCCATGATATCTTTTTTCTTTGTTCGAACCTGCCCACAAAAATCTCCTCGTAATCACTTCTATATTTTGAATGACCGCCATACGGGCCTTGTATAGAGAAAAATAATAAATCGGATTGTTGTTTAATTGTCAAATAATAAATAATTAATTCTATTTATTATGTGATACCCGACAAATTCAGATTACTTTCTAACAAACATAAACTATTTTACCTTAGTCAAACATTATCACATTAGACTTAATTGGATTAATTAAGTGTGTCAAACAATTCATGAACACTCACGTAAGGATAATTCGGAGAATTATCGTATCACACACGATGTGTAAATATGAGGACAAGTCTCTTCATCCTTTCTCCCACGTCCGGGCATGGCAAGTTTTTGAAGAAATCTAGCAAGTGGGCGCCAGTTCTAAACGAGGCTGCAAGCGCTAAACGGTATAAAACCTCAGAGTCTGGCAATTATAGGGTGGGAGGCTCGACTGGTCGTTATCAAATAAATATCAACAATGAGCCGAAGTTTGATTATGACCTCGCTCTAGAGGAGCCACGTCCTATAGGAAGGGGCAAAGCCAAAAGGGAAGCGGCTGCTAAAAAAACAAGCCGCATCAGGGAGCGGGGGCGGTTCGAAGCTAGATGTTTATGAAACTAACCCTACTTTGTCTCCGGTATTTCTTAAGATTTATGGACTGCCAAATGGATTTTTAGATCATATGTGACGGTGTTCTTTCGGATACGCGTTTGATGATCTTCTCTTTCATTTTTTTATGATCTAAATGATCTGAATCTTAGGCTAGGAACTCCATTTTTTGAATCGTAGGCTAGGAACTCCATTTTTTTGACGATCTTCTCTTTCAATTTTTTTCCAAAATGTGACGGTGTTCTTCTGGATACGCGTTGATGTCGGTTGTCATTATCTTCCATTATTCTAATTGTGTGGCTTCTTCTTTCAACCGAAGATTTTTATCGACTTTTGCGATTTTCTCATATATGTTTAGGGCTGCGAATAAATTTTAACAAGTCGAGCCTTCATGGGTTTGGGGTAGCTAGTGAGGAGGTTTGGAGGATGGGATCGGTTTTGGGATGTAGGGTTGGGGAGCTTCCGTTTTCGTACCTTGGAATTAAAGTTGGAATGAATATGAACCGAATAGCAAGTTGGGAGCCGATTTTAGAAATATTTCGAAAGTGTTTATCTAGATGGACAGCGAGTACTTTATCGATGGGGGGTAGACTTATTCTAATAAAGTTTGTGCTTGAAAGCTTACCATCGTATTATTTTTCTCTTTTTAAGTCACCGATGAGGATTATAAAATCTCTTGAAGCGATGGTTAGGAGGTTTCTATGGGGTGGTAGTAGTGATGTAAAGAAAATGTTGTGGAATTTCTTGGGATAGGGTCACGCTTCCTAAGAGAAAAGGAGGTTTAGGAGTGGCTAAATTAAGTGTTTCTAATGATGCTTTATTGGCTAAATGGTTGTGGCGCTATAGAAATGCTAGAGGGGCATTTTGGAGACAAGTGATTGATGGGATTAATTCGACTCGAAGACGATGGGATGTGTATCCGGTTAATCAAAGGTTTCAAGGGGTGTGGTCAAAGATTGTAAAAGGGAATTATAAACTAAAAGAGGCGGGCATTGATGTTGATGGTTCGATAGTTAGGAAAATTGGGAATGGTTGAGATATCCACTTTTGGGTGGATTATTGGTTGATTCCTCATAGGTTAAAAGATGTGTTTCCTCTTCTTTTCAGGATCGAGAGGAATAAAGACTGTATGGTGGCTGACATGCTTGGTGAGGAACAAGGAAATCGGTTTGGGCTTGGGAATGGACGCAAAGTTTGCTAACCGAAGAGGAAAAGCAGCAGGTGGCATTGTTTAAAGGTGCAGCTGTAGACTGTGATGCTAACAGGAGCTCGGGACAAGTGGGAATGGCGAGGAGGGAACGATGGAATGTTTTCAATGGGAAATATAAAACGGTTGCTGGAGTCAACTTATCATTGGGTTCCTTTTTATGTGTTTGAATGGGTTAAATGGCTTCCGTTGAAATGTAATTTGTTTGTTTGGCGTGCCGAAATGGAGCGCTTACCTACAAAGGCTGCATTGAAGAAGCGGAACATTGATATTCAGTGCGACAAATGTGTATTTTGTGGTGACTATGAAGAGTCAGTGGTCCATATTTTCACAGAGTGTATGTTTGCTGCGGGTGTATGGCAAGCGATTGCTAATTGGTGTGGTGTTCCGCAATTTATTATCTTTTCGTTTAAAGATCTCTTGGAAATACACAGGTATGCGAGGATCGCTACGATCAAGAAGGAAGTGTTTAGAGGGATAGTTTTTGTGGCTTGTTGGCGATTGTGGAAGGCTCGAAATGAGATGATTTTTGAGGATAAAATGATCAAAGTGGCGGAAGTGGTGGCGGATATTAAAGCAATTGGGTATTTATGGTTTAAGAATAGACAAAAAAAAAGTTGTATATAGATTGGGATTCGTGGAGTAAATTCTCCATTATGTAATTGGTTTGTTCGGTGCTTCGTTCCTTCGTCAGGAATGGAGTTTTCCGGTTTTGGTGTTTAATGAAGTTCAATTTTCAAAAAACAAGAACCTAAAAAATACCGGGAATAAAAAAAAACTTATGTTTTCTATTCCACATCAGAACCCCATCTTCATTTCTCATCCCCCAAATTTTTAAGGGTGACACATTAAACCCCAAACTTATAAAAAAAGAATATACAAAAATGGAAGGGAAATGAGATGTGGAGATTTTTAATAAAAGATAGTTAAATTTAGTAAGTGATAATTTTTAGTTAAACTACGTGTATGGGATGGGGAACCTATTGTGAATGCTCTTTATAATAATTTTTAAGTTAGATAAGTTTGTTAAATTTTAGATTTTCTTATGGGAAAATTACCAAACTAGTTAAGTCGACCAAAATTTTTACCAAAATAGTCATTGAATTTTTGCCGACTTCAAAAGCGCAAGCTAAGCCTTAGTCAGCACTCGACAGCCAAAAACGCATGCTTAGCATGCGCTTTCGTCAAAAGTGTTAGTTTTGCATGTGATTTCGCCAAATATGTTGGGTAGACCTTAGAAGTTAGATGCCACAGTGATAATGTTACGTAAATACATAGAGAGCATGTTTGGCTCTCCATTTTTTCACCTCCTTTTGACTTATAACTTCTTCAAGAAGTCAAAAGTTAAAAAGAAAAGTGTTTGGATAATGGTTTAAAAAAGAGTTTTTAGGAGGTTTTGTGCTTTGAAAAGAAGAAAAGTCATAAGTTAGAAATTGTTACTTTTGGATTAATGAGAAAAGGAGGTCGAGGAGATAGGTAAAGATGTCCCACATATGATCCCCCCTCGACTAGATGTGTGGTGTCGTGTTCACACTTCACATGTTGATGGAGCAAAAAAAGTGAGAATTTTTCAACTAATATCTTAGCGAATGCATATGAGATGTCAATAGGGAAAAAAAACAAAAATATATTTTAAAAAATTTACAAAGGGACAAATTAAACCCAATGGCCAGTGAGCGTTTTGCAGTATAAAGCCCAATGGGTACCCATTCTCAATATGACTATGGCTGTAAGCAAAAATGAAAAATCCCATTCTTAGTCCGTCTACTCAATGGATATAAACCAAATATCACAGGTCCACAGCGCACTGGAGACAAAACGAATGGGTTGTGGTTGGTTGGACAATAGGTCAAAACATATAAATATCTGATATCTATATGTACAAACACACACACACATATAGGTAAAGGTTCGGGTATAAAGGTTATATTTTGTGAGAAGTGTGAAAAGAATCAAGAATTGACATGTAGAAATCATGTTTTGGATTTAAGTATGATGTTTCGGGTTGATTTTGCTAAAAAACACAAATAAAACAATTTAAAACAGAATGCAATTTATATAGTCATGAAATTTAAAACACGGCTAAAACACAACAATTTAGAGCGCATGTTCTTGGCATAGTGTTTTAAGTTTTTAAGCCTAAAATAAATTGTTTTGTGTTTTTAATTGTTATATTTGGTGTTATTTTAGCCTAAATAATTCAAACCATCATGAACAAGTTCAAAAAATGATGCCTACGTATCAATTCTTAATTCTTTTTACACTTCTCACGAAATATGGTCTTTGTACCCTAACCCCATATACCTCAAAAATTTAAGAAAAACCTACTTCCTTATGGTTTTTTTTTTTTAAATTTTAAGGCATGTAATATACATATTTTTAAGAGTTTTGAGCAAAAAAAAAACAACGTTTTAAATAAATAAGCTTTGCAGTGTTACATATGTTACATTTGTATATAATAGTTTAGCAGGAACGACTTAGGGATGGCAAACAAAGCTCCACTTAAACCCGACCATAAAATATGAAACCCGAAATTAGCGGACATGTACTCCAGAGCGAGCTTAGTCTTAAAAAGGCTGTGGATTATGGATATGTATGTGAAGAAACACGAATCTTGGATCACCGTATTAGCGCTGATCTCGGTAGTGATTCTACGATGTGTTTATAAAAAGGTGTATTTATAAAACGTGGTAGGTCTAAGGACAAGACCAATGACCTTAAGAGACAACAGATTAGAAGAGCAGAGCCTCTAAACATTAGTAAATAAACAGGGATTGGAAAAGTACGATGTGCTCGTAGTCTTTTTAACGAAAGTGTTAGTGAATATCGGATGCCAATAAAAGGAGAAGGGACTCCTCCTTTTATAGTACCTCGACATGCAACTTCCTCAACCCATCCTCTACCCTTAGTGGGGCCCGGCCCAGGTAGAGGTGTCTCTATGTTTCTGGCCCAAGTCCCTAAGCCCAATGGTGCAAGTGGGTTTGGTAAAAAGGAGGGAATAAGGGGGATGTTACTGTCCTGAAGAAGATACACGTGGCGTCCGTTGAATGGACGCTGGTGGGCGACGGACACGTGGCGTCCACCTATCGGCTATTCCAGGGCGGTGAGTAATCATCCTTCAATCTAGAACCCGAGACAAGTGGGGGTTGCGAAAAGTCTTCTGTCAAAGAGATATCTTAGCTGAGAGACCGCCACGTCATCGTCCTTTCTGAGTGTTAGGTTGAGCGCAACCTTTGATTGGTTGAGAACTCTAGCGGGCAGCCTGCTGCGTCAGGAATAGTTGCCTGGGGCAGGAGTGTGTGTCTCGAGGCTGCCCCAGAAGGCATCTTTCAGTCGTGTTGACGAAGCTCTGTCTATCTTGCTGAAGAAGCTTCGTGATGTGCCTGGCCCGCTGACGTAAAACGGGCAGGATAATGTGCGTCCACTGTCTGGTGGACGCTAGCAATTCCGCTGACGTAAAACGGGCGGGGGACCGAGCGTCCACTGTCTGATGGACGCTAGGTATTCCGCTGACGTAAAATGGGCGGGGCATCGAGCGTCCACTGTCTGATGGACGCTAGCTATTCCGCCGACGTAAAACGGGCGGAGTACCGTGCGTCTGTCTGGTGGACGCTAGCTAGGCGCTGTTTGTAGGTTTATGATATGGTATTATTGATGTTTTGGTACCATATCCCTTAAGTATGGTATTAGTTTATTATTATCATTCGATTATTCAAACCCGTTTGCCTACATCTAACCCGTTTATATCCGAACCTCTACCTATACATACATATATATATATATGTGTGTGTGTGTGTATATATATATATTGTTTTAGATATATAACAGTTAGTATACTGAAATTGTTTCAAACATAAAATTATTAAAGTGATAGAATCGCTATAAGTGTATTTGTACAATTTGTATTTCAAGTGGGTTTTTGGGTCAGTTTAAGACCAAGTTTCATAGAATCAACATTCCAATGAATCTTTGTTTTAACCAAACAAGACTATAAACGAGTATACTCAATACAAGGTAACTGATGCCAATAAGTATGAGAATGAATGAAAGACAATTTTATATAAATATATAAAATTACCAAAATCTTTTATCGTATGCCACCAATAATCATGCTTAGCAATGCCACTTACTTTAAAGTCAAAATCTTGAAAATGAGAGGTAGCTGGGTGTTAGCTTTTGTAATTTTAAATATATCACCAAAACAAAATGTGATTTAAAGGTAGCATGCAATGCATAAGCGGTTTATTTAAAGAATTTAATATAATAACATAATCCACTGTTGTTGTCATAAAACGGTTAAGACCTATAATCATTGCAAAATAAGTTTTGTTATAATAACTTAAATATAGTAATTAAATATGTACTTCCTAATTTGTAGGAATATAAAAAGAGAAATGTAATATATAGATAACTAACAACTTTTTCAAGCATAGTTGAATTGGTCGCAGCTAATACTAAACTTGTGTATTACACGTGTTGATTATAAAAAAAAATACAAATCATCAATTTGTATATAACCCCAGTCAATGTAATTATTTATTACGCCCCACTTACGGTGTGCGCATATAATGTATATATGTGTGGCCCTCGGGGGGCAAAAGTAAAGTTGCACTAGTTTTAACGTTATTTTACTAATTTCGTGAAAATAACGTTAAAAACGACGGACGATTAATCATGCATCATGTGGTGGCGTTGATAGCCAAAATACAAAGGGGTACATGCACCGATCGGGTTTGTCCCGATTGCTAAGTGTTTTGTGCCTTATGTCCAAGGCTTGATACCAAACCACATCGAGTCGGGGGTCTCACTGGAAGCATGGATAGAGGTAAGGCTGTCTACATCTTACCCTCCTCACCCAACCTTAGCTTTGCTATTGGTGGGATAAACTGAGTATGATGATGATGATGATGACTTTTCTAATATAAATTCATAATCGCGAAAATACATCAAGATAGCGGGTAGGCGGACAACAAGCTGTGCCGCCACCCCTTTATAGTCTTAGGAACCATACACCTTGTGACGTCACATTCTGGGGTATATGACATCATATTATGGGTATATGGTAGGCTCCTATTGGTGTATGATGTGGGCTAGGGTGTATGGTTCCTAAGACCATGTGTAGTGGGGGGAAATTCTAATTGGTCCACGTGGCAGCTGAGTCAGCATTGGCAGCTGAGTCAGCATGGGGCTAGAAGTGAAAATGGGGTGTAGTAGTGAGAAAAAGATAAGGCCCATGTTTCTGATTGGTTATTTATTTTATTATTTTTTTAATTAATTAAGTCAAAATAATTAAAATAAAAGACAAATAATATAAAAAAATTACAAATAATATTAAAAACACATAACTAATATTTAAAAAAAGTTACAAATTATATTAAAACACACAACTAATATTAATTTAAACATTACATAATCCTAAATTACTTATTTAAACACTACATAATCCTAAACTACTTATTTAAACATTACATAATTAATCCTAATTTTCTCCCATATGGAGAGTAATTATCCCAGTCCTCTAAAGTGTACTCCGGCGAGGACACGGAACGATCGCTATCACGACCGTCTGACCTGCCGTCCCAGCGGATGCGGCAGTACTCACGAGCAGGGGATAAATAGTATCGTTCCTCTTCCTCAGCAGCCCTAGCTGCTTCATACTCCTCCTCAGTGGGCTCCCGAGGAGGAGGGTTTGGGTTGGGGTTGGGGTTGGGTTTCGGTTGGTTCTCCACAAACTGTAGCCGTCCCATTTCCCTAACAGCCATAACATAATCTATAAGCCACACACACTCCTCATCAGTGAAATCAGCATTTGGGTGTGTGGGAGTGTATCCTGGGAATGGAGGAATAAGGAAGTTCCAAGAGTTTGTAGTGGACACTGGTTGAGTAGGTGTAGGAGAAGAGAACACTGGTTGAGGAGGAGTAGAAGAAAACACTTGTTGAGGAGGAGGAGGAGAAGAAAACACTTGTTGAGGAGGAGGAGAGAACACTGGTAGACGACGTCTCCGACGAGAGTATCGCCGGAGATTGGACGGTTCGGCAAGATCGTTTGGATATCCACCATCAATAACTGGTTTGTAGTTAGGTTTGTAGTGTAGTTTTTAAAAAATTGTAGTGTGTTTGTTTGTGTAGTTTTTATATGTTTGTGTAGCATATATATATATATATATATATATATATAGGGTAGGGTTCTTGTAGGAAAATTGGTTTGTGTGAGAAGGATTAAAAATTGATATGTATGTATTCAACTTTTTGGACGTATTCATGATGTTTTGGATTGTTTTGCTTTAAAAAAACACCAAACATAATAATTAATAACCGAAAACAATGTATTTTAGGCTTAAAACTTAAAAAACTATGTCAAGAACATTTAAGTAGAGTGTTTTAAGTAATAACTAAGGTGTTTTATCTGTAATTTAAATTTAATGACTATAATACATTGGATTGTGTTTTAAATTTTTGTATATTGTTGTGTTAAGTGTTTTTTTAAGCCAAAACAACTCAAAACATCATTCCAAAATAAAAAACATGATGGCTACATGTCAATTCTTAATCCTTCTCACACTTCTCACACAAACCAATTTTCCTACCGGATCCTCTACCTATATATATATATATATATATATATATATATATATATATAGGGGATGGTTCATTTAAGAAGTGGTTTTAATATTGCGAGAAGTGCGAGAAGAAGATTAATAATTCATTTGATCACTTTTAAAAAATATGAACATAAGAAAATTGTTGAAATGTGTTGTTTATTCATCTATTTTAAAAATAAAACAAATATATGAAGCAATTTCATTAATTTATATAACATACACATGTACAAATTTTGTGTAAGAACCCTACCTACGTATAATAGAACAAATGTGTAGGGAAAATGTTTAAACCTTAAAAAACATTTGATTGCATTAATTTAACGAGTTTATGTATATATAACATAAACAATGATATAAAAAAGTTTTAACTTCAAAAATATATGAATCATTACTAATAAAAAGTAAGATTTAGGTTTTTTCTCGGACTTCTCGCACTAAAACACCCTTCTAAAAATAACCTAACACTATATATATATATATATATATATATATATATTAAAAAAATAACCGTTGAAATTAAAAAAAACGTTCATATTCAAACGTTCAAATGACACGTGGCTCAATTTGATTTGTGGTTACTTTTCTTGCACAACGTTACAGTTATAACTCCAACATGGCGCCCTCTGTAGCGGTGTGGGGGGCGTTATGTGCTTCAAAACGCCCCAATCACGCCCCATTACACCTAGTCTAAATACCTTTATTATATTACAATATCTTTGTTTCGCATGTGTTGGTTAAAATAATAAAAATCAAGTTTAGTATTTAGCAGTTAGTGTTATTAAAATGTTTGACTAATTTTTTAGGGGGTGTGTATATATATAATACGAAATATGAAATATGAAATATGGTACAAGAGATTTGATGTTAACACGTAACATTTTAAAAATTGTTTATTACAATAAGGATTTTTACCAACTTATCAAATAATGATTATGGATTTGATTAGACAAAGCAATCACCCCCAAATTGCTTCTCTTTAGTCTTGATGTAACTAACCACCATTATGTTGAATTACATTACATACCAATTTTCTATCTCATTGGTTGGTGTGTTGTTATAGTGTTCAATTATCTCTAACTAATCGATTTATTAGTTTCACCATATTTTGGATCCTTTATTTATTCTTTCCTTTTGGTAAAAAGGACACTCGTATATGTACACACAATTCAAACCTCGACTTACATGAGTTGTTTTTATCTAAGGGTTTTTAGCCTTAAGGTATCAAACTATTATATAACACTTTGCTTTTTCAAGTGGTGAGAGTTCAAATCCTGTGACAAAAATTAAGCTTTTTTTTACTCGTCAATTTTCTATTTGGATTATTGGATAACATAATTTTATTTAATAACTCATAAAATATACATTCAATGAAATTCATAAAAAAAGTTTAAGAACAATTGAATAGATGGGTTATCAACTATTTTTTTTAAAGGTAACTTTTCCAGTTTCGTTTACTCCTAATGTATGGTAGCTCAATTTATGCTACATATTTTTTTACATGTGATTAACATATTCCAGGACAAAGAAAATTACATTGAGATAACAAGCAGGCTGAGAACCAAATGGATTGTAGCCTGTTTAACAACCGGACTAAAAGTCTCTCCACAGCCGATCCCTTGTTGTTGACGTCAACCATCACAAACAAGGCACACCTTGTAACGTTCCAACGTGCCATCAGACCTGAAGTTATGTTTATAAAGCCACATGCTTCGTATAATATTCATGTTAGGTGTGCGAGGAACTAGCTCCCAGGTCTTATTTTTAATAAGGGCACTAAATTCGTCGTTCATAGCACGGTACCATTCCAGAATAGACAATGCAACCTGTGGATTTTTAGGTATGAGTTAGATAGTGGTAGTGTGGAGATTGAATAGAGTTTTGGGTTTGACGATTCCGCTCATGGAGCGAGTCTGAATCGTGCGGGTTGGGGCGGTGACAAGTAAAACTGGTGGGGCTAAAGCTGGTGTTAGGATGATCAGGTTTGGTTTGGTTGGGTTGGATCGGGAGTAGAGGAATGGGATGGTGGGGATGGGTCGGTAGGTCCAGTGGTAAGATGGGGCTGTGAAGTTAGTAATACTGGGCCGGGGAAGGTGTGAGGAGAAGGGAGGTTTGGGCTGGACGCATGGGAAGCAGGTTAGGCCGAGTTAGGAGTGGTGGTGGGGGAAGCCAGGTGTGGGCTGGTTGGTCCGGGTGTGTTGTCAGGTTGGGTAGGTGTGTTGGAATAAATATTAGGCCAAAGTATTGGGTTAATGGGTGATTGAAGTAAGTCGCAGGTGTGGGTATGGGTGGGCGATTGGATTTTAAATGGAAAATAGATTCTTCAAAATGGACATGGCGATTTGTGAAGATTTGATGGGTGGAAAGATCTAGGCATTTGTAACCTCTATGGTTAGGAGGATAACCAAGGAAGACACAAATTTGAGAGCGGTTGGTGAGTTTGTTGATGGTGGTGGATGGAATAATGAGGTAACATGAGCAACCGAAAAATCTAAGATGCTCATATTCGGGTAGGCAATTGTATAGAAGGACGGTGGGTGACAAGAAGTCACGATGCTTTCTAGGTAGGATGTTGAGCAAGTAAGTGGCGGCTTCAAGCGCATGGTGCCATAGGTTGGGTGGTAAGGATGCTTGCGCAAGAAGGGTGCGAAGCATATTCAGGCCCGGCTCAACGCTTCATGGGGCCCAAAGCGAATTCTAAAATTGAGGCCTTTCTCGCAAGTCATTGCTTAACCTTAGTTTACCCTCAAACTGAGACATGATTAAAACCTTTAATTTACCAATAGAAGTCATGTAGTTTTAGCCTGTGAGCAGCCAATTTAAAGTCAAAACAGTTGAAAAAACAAAACCTTAAATGATATGCTGGCCTCAAACTTACCTGGCAAAATCCAAACAAAAAAATCTTTTAAACCTGCTTGACTGCATATTAGTGTTTCTAAAAACAAACACCACTGTATGATTTTTTGAGATTGAGAGGCCAACTTTCTTCGACCAATGACATTGTAGCTACAAAATCATAATATAGAAATCAACTAAAAGGAAATTAAAAGTACAAAAAATTGAATAGAAATAATAGAACCGTTTTCTTCCCTCTGCACAAAGCATATGAAGAAATGCATTGCTGCTGCAGAAAAGTTTTGAAAAACCTAAAAAGTTGGAGGCCCTTAGACAATGGGGGCCCAAAGCAGGAGCTTCAAAAAACTTGCACTAGAGCCAGGCCTGAGCATATTGTTAATGGTGCGTATTTTTCGTTCCGCTTTACCATTTTGGGACGAGGTGTGGGGGCAAGAGAAGCGAAAATGCATTCCATTGTTGTGACAAAAATTATAAAAGGTGTTGTTTCCATATTCTTTCCCATTGTCACATTGAAATTGTTTTATTTTTCGTTCGAACTAAGTGTTTATGTGGTTATAGAATTTAGTAAAGGCGGCAAAAACTTGAGATTTATTTGTGAGCGGATGTTGGGTGTCGAATCCAGCAAATAAATAAATAGTAAACCTACTAGTATGAGTGAAAGTAAGGTTCGTGTCCTCAGGGATACAGATCAATTGATTAAACCAAAAACGATTTTCGCACAAATACGACTATAAAAAAAAGGGGGGGTTGGTATAGTTTAAATTAATGAAAATAAAACTAAAATTAACAAGACAAGTGACTAAAAAAAACGTTAATTAACTTGTGAAATAAATTCAGAGATTAAAGCTAATTCCAACACTAAGGCAGTTTCTTAATTTGACCCGGACTTATGATCATTAACAATTACGGTGCAATGACCCTTTAATTAAACGGTTTGTATCAATACTAGACGTCACGCCGTTCGGACATCCACTCCATCTAAAGTCTAACCAAACGCCGTTCGTTGATTAGAGCCAACCCGCTACTCCAAGCTCACGCCGTTCGGATCTTAGCGTGCGGGTTGCAATGATAGAAGTATCGATTATAATCAAACACTCACGCCGTTCGGAGTGCTTAATTATATTGTTTAATTCTATAACAAATTTAAATTCATAGACAAACCTAAACCGTTATTTGTTCCTTTTATCAAATATATAAAACCGGTTAAAATTTCATAAATTGATGAACTCTATTAGAATGATTAACAAAGTGGCCAATTTTATCAACCAACTAATATTTTACCTAAAGGTATAAAATCAAGAATCAACCAAACAAACCATTCAAGAATCGGATCTCAAAAGAGTTTCACATAAGTCTACGAATCATAATTAAGAAAACATACCAAAGTGCCGGAATTAAAAAGGTTCTAGCCGGACATGGCGGCTAGAGCAATCCAAACAAATATAATACGAAACATAAAAATTAAAGCTTACGATACAAGAAAATAGAAATTGTCTTTTATGCCAAAAGAAATAAAATCGCCTAGCTTGTTCCTTGCGTCCCCTGTTCAGCAGCCGTCACCAAGATATATGTTATGTTGAATGATTATTTTCTTTTTAATATCAATGATAATAATCTTTTTGATCTCCTCTTGCTTTCGAAAAATCTCCACCAAAAATAACTCAAAGTTTGTTGTCATCTTTAAATCATATTTTCAATCCAGCCCCCTCTAGTTATGTCCATTCCACTTGCCAACTAAACTTCTTTTCAAAAACGCCAAGTCCAAGTAAGTTACGAACTCACCTCGTCAGTGTTCTTGTCAATTCTCCACACCTACAAAATCAACCAAAACAAGCCAAAGTAGATTCCATTCCACCGAAACATGCATTTAACGAAATTGATGCAATATGTACAACCTAAATGCATAAAAACGCTCAAACTAGCTATTAAAAAGAGTATAAAATATGCCTAAAAATGCAACTAACAAATCTCCCCAAGCTTAAACCTTTCCTTGTCCTCAAGGAAGTCAAGAATAAAGTTAAATCGAGGAGCGAACACGAAAACAAATAAAACACAAATGCATGCTTGAAATGAATTTTTTTTCTTTTTTTTTTATCCCTTGGCAAACTTCATGCTAAACACGTCTAACACATTCCCAAGACATAGACGACTAACATCAAACGAAGTCGAGTATAAGCCACAAACCGTAGGAACACATTAATTCACAAGACTTACAACGATCAATAGATTTACGACCCAACAAGTCTAGATGGTGCCATTTTTAAAAACCATGGGCGTACCTATTCAAGTTTCGCCTCCCTTCAAGAATCTAACCATACATAGCATGTACCCCTCACAATAATCACTCAACACTCGGTTATATATATAATTTGGAGTGATTCTCTCAAAACCGGACAATAAAAACATCGTTAACATAAGCTTGTACATTAATCAAATCTACACCTAATTATTAAAACCTAACATAGATCAAGAGGGCTTTTTGGGTTGGCAAGGGCTAAAGGTGGGAAAATATGGGGAAAATGGCGAAAACAAAAGAAACACAATCCGGTCTAATAAACAAACTTCTAAACTCATAACCAACTTAGTCTTTTCGACTTAACAATTTATTCTATTTTTTTTCTTTCTTTTTTTTCTGTTTTTTTTTTTCTTTTTTTTTTTATTTTTCATTTTTTTTTCAAACACATAACATACTCTTCTATCTTATTTATACACTTCAGTAAAGTCACAAAGTAAGCACAAGCTAAAACCGGATGTAGTAAATGAATCACGGGTTAAATCAAAAAGAAAAGGTCAAGGCTCAAAGGGGTTACTATTGGGAATGTTTCAATTGGGTTAATAACAAAATAAACGAAAATAAAGATGATGAAAGGGGCTCAACATATGGGTAATCCTAATGCCTCTGTCACTTCTATGTTAAATCCTAACCCAAGGTCTCAAAATGTATGTAATGCACAAGTTCTAAAACGATGAATCATGTCGGTACACACATCAAACGAAACAATGAACATATATGAAAATTTTAAGGCTCAAAACTCACTGAACGTATGGAATTGGGTTGCCGATACAAGCCATGAATAGCTATCAACTATCTAGTTAGCTATACCATCCTAAGTACCCCAAACATTTTATATTTTCATAAAAAAATGACTATGTTGGGCCTACTTTATCCCGCAACTTAAAGAATTTGCGTCCTAAAGCGTGTAAGCCCACACCGACCCGCCTTCAGCTTACGTTTTACAATGAATGAGACGTGCCTTTCGTGTGCAATCAAAAAACCTTGGGAATATTTTCTCAATTTTTTTTATTTTTAATGCAATTTTTAATGCAAAATGGCTACTAATAATGCATGAAATATAAACAAACTAATGCAAACAAAAGAAATAGAAAATACCTCTCCCCAAGCTTGAATAAAGCAGTGTCCTCAATGCTCAGAGACGAGGGCGGAAGGCATCTAATGCGGCGGTGGAGGTGGCTGACTCCTGAGTAGATCACGGATTTCAGCAATAGCACGACCCATCTCCCGAAGCATCGCACGCTGGGGCAATTACAATGTAATAATCTCAAGGTATACACAATCCATTAGATCAAAGTGATTCCCACATTAGGTGTATTTCATGAGTTATTCAAACTTATCATACCTATTCAAAACCAATATAGTAAAAATCTAAAATTGAATTGTAACCACAAAGAAAACAAGGAGTCATTTGTTTCAAAGAATAAAACTTAATGGCATCCAATTAACAGTAGAAGCACCTCTCAGGTGGTGATAAAAGTGGTCAGAGAATGAAGAGAGTGTGCATCGGTGTGGTATGTGGTGGCTGGTCAGAGAGGAAGGAGGGTGGGCGGCGGAGGTCCGACGTGGGTGTGACAGAAGTGGTGATAGGTGGTGGAGCAAGGTTTGACACCCCTGAGCGGTCAGAGAACGAAAAGAAAGACAGAGAGAAGAAGGAGAGAAAGAAGGGCATACCTGACCTGCAAATGACAGCGGCTGACGGTGGCGAGCGGCGGTGGAGCTGGAGAAAGACGGAGGCGTACGGTGGTGGGAGTAGGCGGCGAATGATGGTGGTTGTGGCTGGTCAGAGCGGCGGCGGACAGAACTATAAGGTTTTCTTGTGAAGAGGGTTTTTGAGATGGAAGTGTAGAAGGGGAGGGATGGTGAAGATGATGAAGTGCAGAGAAGAAAAGAAAAGAATATAAAAACCCTAGATTTTATCACTTCTTACCCGGTCAGGTAGAGGGTTGACCCGCCCGGGTCAATTTTCGGGCTTTTATTTTAAAGCTCAACCCGCCCGGGTCTCTTCGTGACCCGCCCGGGCCAACTTTTGCATCTTTAAAAAAAAATTTCTAATAAACTTCAACCCGGCCGTGTCTCTTCATGACCCGCCCGGGCTAAATTTCGGCCCTTTCTCAGAAATTTCAACCCGCCCGGGTCGTTTATGATACCCGCCCGGGTCGGTTTTTTTTTTTTTTAATTTTTTTAAATTTTTTTTTTTGCAACATGAATAAAAATAATTAAATACGGAACCACGGGTTGCCTCCCGTGCAGCGCCTTTCTTTCACGTCTTTAGGCTAGACTTAGACCGAGTCTAATTAATCTGGTGCTTGCTCAATAAACGGAAAAAACTTTTGGATGGTGCTTGATACTTTTACCTTTGGTGCTTTTTGCCTTTCTTTCTTCCATGTATCGACTTCCATCAACTCGTCCCCAAGCTTGAACTTGTTAATATATCTCTCTGTTGCAACCTTAGCGATACCTCTATCTAACACTAAATCTTGAACCTCATGGTTAGACAACTCAAAACATTTATCGGTTAGTGGTTCAATGATATCAATATAATTCAAAGATAAGGCATCACTCGGGTAACGCATAGCATCATCTATATTAAAATTGATTACCTCCCCATCAAATTCCATCGAAAGGGTGCCACTATAAACATCGATTTTAGTCCTTGCAGTTTTTAAAAATGGCCTCCCTAACAAAATTGAACTGGAATTTGGGGTGACCTCATCCTCCATGTCCAACACATAAAAATCAGCTGGAAAGACTAATCCATTCACTTGAACCAATACATCTTCTAATACACCTTTTGGGTGTACTATGGATCGATCGGCCAATTGAATAATTACCCCGGTCCTCTTTAAATGTCCTACATTAAGTGTTTTGAAAATCGAGTACGGTAGGACATTAATAGAGGCTCCAAGGTCCAGCATAGCTTTAGGGACAATGATATTCCCCAATTTACAAGGAACCGTGAAAACACCTGGGTCCTTGCACTTTGGAGGTAATCTCTTTTGTAGCACTGCTGAAATATTTTCACTTACCTTGATTGTTTCATTACCTTTAAGCTTCTTCTTTGATGTGCAAAGTTCTTTGAGGAATTTGGCATATCGTGGGACTTGTTTTATGGCATCAAGGAGCGGAATGTTTAGCTCGACCTTCCTGAATGTTTCCATGATCTCCTGCTCTTCCCTTTGCTTCTTTGTGCTTCGTAGCCTTGATGGGAATGGAGGTATGGGAGTGAATCTCACTTCACTTCTAGTCGGTTCCTGTACTTTCTTCTCATCCTGGTCCTTCTTCTCAACAACAATTTCCTCTTCTTCTTGTATACTTGGACCATCATAGTTCTTTCCACTCCTCAAGGTAATGGCACAAACATTGTGCTTTGGGTTATTCTCAGTCTGTGCGGGTAATTTACCTTGAGATTCTAACTTACTCACCGAGCTAGCAAGTTGAGCCATTTGTTGTTCCAAGTTCTTGATGCTTGATCTAGTCTCCTGTTGGAACGCATGGGTGCTAGTAGCCAAACTTTTCACAATATCTTCCAATGACATACCCGAGCTTCCCACTTGTTGTGCAGATGGTTGTTGTTGAGACTGAAATTTTTGGTGTTGTTGATTTTGTGGAGGTCTCTGCTGGTAACTCATGTTGGGAGGTCCCCAATTCTGATTGCCTCGTGGTTGTTCATATTGTCTCAAATTCTGTCCCGAATAACCAATTGCATTTGCATCTGCAACATCATCTTGCAATGTAGGGCACATATCCGTGGGGTGTCCACGTTGTAGGCATATTCCACATGCTCTTGCTTTTGGTTCAACACCCTTATCTTTGGTAAGTTGCATCACGGCTTTTGTCAATTCAGCGATTTGGCTTTCAAGATGAGGAGTATTCACTTCTTTGACACCCCTTGGCGGATCAACATACCATTCTTCCTCATGTGCTGAATGCTTTGAGTCTTCAGCAATTGATGTGATTAGAGCTCTAATTTGAGTAGGAGTTTTGTCAAGTAGATCTCCTCCACTAGAGGCATTTATCAAACGCCTCTCCATCGGTGCCAATCCTTCACAGAAGTACTGAAGGAGTTGATGCTCAGATATGCCATGTTGTGGGCATCGAGCACAAAGCTTCTTGAACCTGTCCCAATAGGTGTGCAATGCTTCTCTTTTGATCTGCTTGATCCCGATGATCTCTTTGCGGAGTATTGAAGCTTTGACTTCCGGGAAGTATTTGTCAAGGAACAGTGTTGCAAGTTCATTCCAAGTGGTCACTGACCCTGGTGGCAAGTAATATAACCATTCCTTTGCTGAATCTTGAAGAGAGAAGGGGAATGCCCTTAGTTTGATTTGGTCTTCAGTAATGTTGTGTGGCTTCATACCTGAACACACAACATGAAACTCCTTGAGGAACTTATGTGGATCCTCATTCTCTAAACCTCGGAAAACGGGTAACAGATGGATCAACCCGGATTTCAGTTCGAAGTTTTCCATTGCAGGGTAGTTGATGCAGAGTGGTTGTTGTGGGACATCACGATTCGCCCACTGTCTAAGGGTTTGTTCAGCTGCCATTGTTGGTTCGGGTGGGTTTGGTTCTTGATGGGTATGGGTGGGTGAGTGTGGTGGAGTAATGAGTTTTTGTGGATGTGAGAGAGATTCGGTTTCAGGTTCAGATTCACTTGACAAGAGTACGTCTTGCCAAATGTTAGTGATCGGAGGTGAAGTGATAGAGGTTGAGGAGCTTGCTAACTTCTTTCGTTGTTTTGCTTGCTTCCTTAATCTCCTTGCAGTTTTCTCTATTTCCGGATCAACTTCAAGTGGTGTACCTGTACGAGAAGATCTTGACATAAAACAATTAGAATTGCCGTATCCCCGGCAACGGCGCCAATTTGTTGGGTGTCGAATCCAGCAAATAAATAAATAGTAAACCTACTAGTATGAGTGAAAGTAAGGTTCGTGTCCTCAGGGATACAGATCAATTGATTAAACCAAAAACGATTTTCGCACAAATACGACTATAAAAAAAAGGGGGGGTTGGTATAGTTTAAATTAATGAAAATAAAACTAAAATTAACAAGACAAGTGACTAAAAAAAACGTTAATTAACTTGTGAAATAAATTCAGAGATTAAAGCTAATTCCAACACTAAGGCAGTTTCTTAATTTGACCCGGACTTATGATCATTAACAATTACGGTGCAATGACCCTTTAATTAAACGGTTTGTATCAATACTAGACGTCACGCCGTTCGGACATCCACTCCATCTAAAGTCTAACCAAACGCCGTTCGTTGATTAGAGCCAACCCGCTACTCCAAGCTCACGCCGTTCGGATCTTAGCGTGCGGGTTGCAATGATAGAAGTATCGATTATAATCAAACACTCACGCCGTTCGGAGTGCTTAATTATATTGTTTAATTCTATAACAAATTTAAATTCATAGACAAACCTAAACCGTTATTTGTTCCTTTTATCAAATATATAAAACCGGTTAAAATTTCATAAATTGATGAACTCTATTAGAATGATTAACAAAGTGGCCAATTTTATCAACCAACTAATATTTTACCTAAAGGTATAAAATCAAGAATCAACCAAACAAACCATTCAAGAATCGGATCTCAAAAGAGTTTCACATAAGTCTACGAATCATAATTAAGAAAACATACCAAAGTGCCGGAATTAAAAAGGTTCTAGCCGGACATGGCGGCTAGAGCAATCCAAACAAATATAATACGAAACATAAAAATTAAAGCTTACGATACAAGAAAATAGAAATTGTCTTTTATGCCAAAAGAAATAAAATCGCCTAGCTTGTTCCTTGCGTCCCCTGTTCAGCAGCCGTCACCAAGATATATGTTATGTTGAATGATTATTTTCTTTTTAATATCAATGATAATAATCTTTTTGATCTCCTCTTGCTTTCGAAAAATCTCCACCAAAAATAACTCAAAGTTTGTTGTCATCTTTAAATCATATTTTCAATCCAGCCCCCTCTAGTTATGTCCATTCCACTTGCCAACTAAACTTCTTTTCAAAAACGCCAAGTCCAAGTAAGTTACGAACTCACCTCGTCAGTGTTCTTGTCAATTCTCCACACCTACAAAATCAACCAAAACAAGCCAAAGTAGATTCCATTCCACCGAAACATGCATTTAACGAAATTGATGCAATATGTACAACCTAAATGCATAAAAACGCTCAAACTAGCTATTAAAAAGAGTATAAAATATGCCTAAAAATGCAACTAACAAATCTCCCCAAGCTTAAACCTTTCCTTGTCCTCAAGGAAGTCAAGAATAAAGTTAAATCGAGGAGCGAACACGAAAACAAATAAAACACAAATGCATGCTTGAAATGAATTTTTTTTCTTTTTTTTTTATCCCTTGGCAAACTTCATGCTAAACACGTCTAACACATTCCCAAGACATAGACGACTAACATCAAACGAAGTCGAGTATAAGCCACAAACCGTAGGAACACATTAATTCACAAGACTTACAACGATCAATAGATTTACGACCCAACAAGTCTAGATGGTGCCATTTTTAAAAACCATGGGCGTACCTATTCAAGTTTCGCCTCCCTTCAAGAATCTAACCATACATAGCATGTACCCCTCACAATAATCACTCAACACTCGGTTATATATATAATTTGGAGTGATTCTCTCAAAACCGGACAATAAAAACATCGTTAACATAAGCTTGTACATTAATCAAATCTACACCTAATTATTAAAACCTAACATAGATCAAGAGGGCTTTTTGGGTTGGCAAGGGCTAAAGGTGGGAAAATATGGGGAAAATGGCGAAAACAAAAGAAACACAATCCGGTCTAATAAACAAACTTCTAAACTCATAACCAACTTAGTCTTTTCGACTTAACAATTTATTCTATTTTTTTTCTTTCTTTTTTTTCTGTTTTTTTTTTTCTTTTTTTTTTTATTTTTCATTTTTTTTTCAAACACATAACATACTCTTCTATCTTATTTATACACTTCAGTAAAGTCACAAAGTAAGCACAAGCTAAAACCGGATGTAGTAAATGAATCACGGGTTAAATCAAAAAGAAAAGGTCAAGGCTCAAAGGGGTTACTATTGGGAATGTTTCAATTGGGTTAATAACAAAATAAACGAAAATAAAGATGATGAAAGGGGCTCAACATATGGGTAATCCTAATGCCTCTGTCACTTCTATGTTAAATCCTAACCCAAGGTCTCAAAATGTATGTAATGCACAAGTTCTAAAACGATGAATCATGTCGGTACACACATCAAACGAAACAATGAACATATATGAAAATTTTAAGGCTCAAAACTCACTGAACGTATGGAATTGGGTTGCCGATACAAGCCATGAATAGCTATCAACTATCTAGTTAGCTATACCATCCTAAGTACCCCAAACATTTTATATTTTCATAAAAAAATGACTATGTTGGGCCTACTTTATCCCGCAACTTAAAGAATTTGCGTCCTAAAGCGTGTAAGCCCACACCGACCCGCCTTCAGCTTACGTTTTACAATGAATGAGACGTGCCTTTCGTGTGCAATCAAAAAACCTTGGGAATATTTTCTCAATTTTTTTTATTTTTAATGCAATTTTTAATGCAAAATGGCTACTAATAATGCATGAAATATAAACAAACTAATGCAAACAAAAGAAATAGAAAATACCTCTCCCCAAGCTTGAATAAAGCAGTGTCCTCAATGCTCAGAGACGAGGGCGGAAGGCATCTAATGCGGCGGTGGAGGTGGCTGACTCCTGAGTAGATCACGGATTTCAGCAATAGCACGACCCATCTCCCGAAGCATCGCACGCTGGGGCAATTACAATGTAATAATCTCAAGGTATACACAATCCATTAGATCAAAGTGATTCCCACATTAGGTGTATTTCATGAGTTATTCAAACTTATCATACCTATTCAAAACCAATATAGTAAAAATCTAAAATTGAATTGTAACCACAAAGAAAACAAGGAGTCATTTGTTTCAAAGAATAAAACTTAATGGCATCCAATTAACAGTAGAAGCACCTCTCAGGTGGTGATAAAAGTGGTCAGAGAATGAAGAGAGTGTGCATCGGTGTGGTATGTGGTGGCTGGTCAGAGAGGAAGGAGGGTGGGCGGCGGAGGTCCGACGTGGGTGTGACAGAAGTGGTGATAGGTGGTGGAGCAAGGTTTGACACCCCTGAGCGGTCAGAGAACGAAAAGAAAGACAGAGAGAAGAAGGAGAGAAAGAAGGGCATACCTGACCTGCAAATGACAGCGGCTGACGGTGGCGAGCGGCGGTGGAGCTGGAGAAAGACGGAGGCGTACGGTGGTGGGAGTAGGCGACGAATGATGGTGGTTGTGGCTGGTCAGAGGGGCGGCGGACAGAACTATAAGGTTTTCTTGTGAAGAGGGTTTTTGAGATGGAAGTGTAGAAGGGGAGGGATGGTGAAGATGATGAAGTGCAGAGAAGAAAAGAAAAGAATATAAAAACCCTAGATTTTATCACTTCTTACCCGGTCAGGTAGAGGGTTGACCCGCCCGGGTCAATTTTCGGGCTTTTATTTTAAAGCTCAACCCGCCCGGGTCTCTTCGTGACCCGCCCGGGCCAACTTTTGCATCTTTAAAAAAAAAATTTCTAATAAACTTCAACCCGGCCGTGTCTCTTCATGACCCGCCCGGGCTAAATTTCGGCCCTTTCTCAGAAATTTCAACCCGCCCGGGTCGTTTATGATACCCGCCCGGGTCGGTTTTTTTTTTTTTTAATTTTTTAAAATTTTTTTTTTTTGCAACATGAATAAAAATAATTAAATACGGAACCACGGGTTGCCTCCCGTGCAGCGCCTTTCTTTCACGTCTTTAGGCTAGACTTAGACCGAGTCTAATTAATCTGGTGCTTGCTCAATAAACGGAAAAAACTTTTGGATGGTGCTTGATACTTTTACCTTTGGTGCTTTTTGCCTTTCTTTCTTCCATGTATCGACTTCCATCAACTCGTCCCCAAGCTTGAACTTGTTAATATATCTCTCTGTTGCAACCTTAGCGATACCTCTATCTAACACTAAATCTTGAACCTCATGGTTAGACAACTCAAAACATTTATCGGTTAGTGGTTCAATGATATCAATATAATTCAAAGATAAGGCATCACTCGGGTAACGCATAGCATCATCTATATTAAAATTGATTACCTCCCCATCAAATTCCATCGAAAGGGTGCCACTATAAACATCGATTTTAGTCCTTGCAGTTTTTAAAAATGGCCTCCCTAACAAAATTGAACTGGAATTTGGGGTGACCTCATCCTCCATGTCCAACACATAAAAATCAGCTGGAAAGACTAATCCATTCACTTGAACCAATACATCTTCTAATACACCTTTTGGGTGTACTATGGATCGATCGGCCAATTGAATAATTACCCCGGTCCTCTTTAAATGTCCTACATTAAGTGTTTTGAAAATCGAGTATGGTAGGACATTAATAGAGGCTCCAAGGTCCAGCATAGCTTTAGGGACAATGATATTCCCCAATTTACAAGGAACCGTGAAAACACCTGGGTCCTTGCACTTTGGAGGTAATCTCTTTTGTAGCACTGCTGAAATATTTTCACTTACCTTGATTGTTTCATTACCTTTAAGCTTCTTCTTTGATGTGCAAAGTTCTTTGAGGAATTTGGCATATCGTGGGACTTGTTTTATGGCATCAAGGAGCGGAATGTTTAGCTCGACCTTCCTGAATGTTTCCATGATCTCCTGCTCTTCCCTTTGCTTCTTTGTGCTTCGTAGCCTTGATGGGAATGGAGGTATGGGAGTGAATCTCACTTCACTTCTAGTCGGTTCCTGTACTTTCTTCTCATCCTGGTCCTTCTTCTCAACAACAATTTCCTCTTCTTCTTGTATACTTGGACCATCATAGTTCTTTCCACTCCTCAAGGTAATGGCACAAACATTGTGCTTTGGGTTATTCTCAGTCTGTGCGGGTAATTTACCTTGAGATTCTAACTTACTCACCGAGCTAGCAAGTTGAGCCATTTGTTGTTCCAAGTTCTTGATGCTTGATCTAGTCTCCTGTTGGAACGCATGGGTGCTAGTAGCCAAACTTTTCACAATATCTTCCAATGACATACCCGAGCTTCCCACTTGTTGTGCAGATGGTTGTTGTTGAGACTGAAATTTTTGGTGTTGTTGATTTTGTGGAGGTCTCTGCTGGTAACTCATGTTGGGAGGTCCCCAATTCTGATTGCCTCGTGGTTGTTCATATTGTCTCAAATTCTGTCCCGAATAACCAATTGCATTTGCATCTGCAACATCATCTTGCAATGTAGGGCACATATCCGTGGGGTGTCCACGTTGTAGGCATATTCCACATGCTCTTGTTTTTGGTTCAACACCCTTATCTTTGGTAAGTTGCATCACGGCTTTTGTCAATTCAGCGATTTGGCTTTCAAGATGAGGAGTATTCACTTCTTTGACACCCCTTGGCGGATCAACATACCATTCTTCCTCATGTGCTGAATGCTTTGAGTCTTCAGCAATTGATGTGATTAGAGCTCTAATTTGAGTAGGAGTTTTGTCAAGTAGAGCTCCTCCACTAGAGGCATTTATCAAACGCCTCTCCATCGGTGCCAATCCTTCACAGAAGTACTGAAGGAGTTGATGCTCAGATATGCCATGTTGTGGGCATCGAGCACAAAGCTTCTTGAACCTGTCCCAATAGGTGTGCAATGCTTCTCTTTTGATCTGCTTGATCCCGATGATCTCTTTGCGGAGTATTGAAGCTTTGACTTCCGGGAAGTATTTGTCAAGGAACAGTGTTGCAAGTTCATTCCAAGTGGTCACTGACCCTGGTGGCAAGTAATATAACCATTCCTTTGCTGAATCTTGAAGAGAGAAGGGGAATGCCCTTAGTTTGATTTGGTCTTCAGTAATGTTGTGTGGCTTCATACCTGAACACACAACATGAAACTCCTTGAGGAACTTATGTGGATCCTCATTCTCTAAACCTCGGAAAACGGGTAACAGATGGATCAACCCGGATTTCAGTTCGAAGTTTTCCATTGCAGGGTAGTTGATGCAGAGTGGTTGTTGTGGGACATCACGATTCGCCCACTGTCTAAGGGTTTGTTCAGCTGCCATTGTTGGTTCGGGTGGGTTTGGTTCTTGATGGGTATGGGTGGGTGAGTGTGGTGGAGTAATGAGTTTTTGTGGATGTGAGAGAGATTCGGTTTCAGGTTCAGATTCACTTGACAAGAGTACGTCTTGCCAAATGTTAGTGATCGGAGGTGAAGTGATAGAGGTTGAGGAGCTTGCTAACTTCTTTCGTTGTTTTGCTTGCTTCCTTAATCTCCTTGCAGTTTTCTCTATTTCCGGATCAACTTCAAGTGGTGTACCTGTACGAGAAGATCTTGGCATAAAACAATTAGAATTGCCGTATCCCCGGCAACGGCGCCAATTTGTTGGGTGTCGAATCCAGCAAATAAATAAATAGTAAACCTACTAGTATGAGTGAAAGTAAGGTTCGTGTCCTCAGGGATACAGATCAATTGATTAAACCAAAAACGATTTTCGCACAAATACGACTATAAAAAAAGGGGGGGTTGGTATAGTTTAAATTAATGAAAATAAAACTAAAATTAACAAGACAAGTGACTAAAAAAAACGTTAATTAACTTGTGAAATAAATTCAGAGATTAAAGCTAATTCCAACACTAAGGCAGTTTCTTAATTTGACCCGGACTTATGATCATTAACAATTACGGTGCAATGACCCTTTAATTAAACGGTTTGTATCAATACTAGACGTCACGCCGTTCGGACATCCACTCCATCTAAAGTCTAACCAAACGCCGTTCGTTGATTAGAGCCAACCCGCTACTCCAAGCTCACGCCGTTCGGATCTTAGCGTGCGGGTTGCAATGATAGAAGTATCGATTATAATCAAACACTCACGCCGTTCGGAGTGCTTAATTATATTGTTTAATTCTATAACAAATTTAAATTCATAGACAAACCTAAACCGTTATTTGTTCCTTTTATCAAATATATAAAACCGGTTAAAATTTCATAAATTGATGAACTCTATTAGAATGATTAACAAAGTGGCCAATTTTATCAACCAACTAATATTTTACCTAAAGGTATAAAATCAAGAATCAACCAAACAAACCATTCAAGAATCGGATCTCAAAAGAGTTTCACATAAGTCTACGAATCATAATTAAGAAAACATACCAAAGTGCCGGAATTAAAAAGGTTCTAGCCGGACATGGCGGCTAGAGCAATCCAAACAAATATAATACGAAACATAAAAATTAAAGCTTACGATACAAGAAAATAGAAATTGTCTTTTATGCCAAAAGAAATAAAATCGCCTAGCTTGTTCCTTGCGTCCCCTGTTCAGCAGCCGTCACCAAGATATATGTTATGTTGAATGATTATTTTCTTTTTAATATCAATGATAATAATCTTTTTGATCTCCTCTTGCTTTCGAAAAATCTCCACCAAAAATAACTCAAAGTTTGTTGTCATCTTTAAATCATATTTTCAATCCAGCCCCCTCTAGTTATGTCCATTCCACTTGCCAACTAAACTTCTTTTCAAAAACGCCAAGTCCAAGTAAGTTACGAACTCACCTCGTCAGTGTTCTTGTCAATTCTCCACACCTACAAAATCAACCAAAACAAGCCAAAGTAGATTCCATTCCACCGAAACATGCATTTAACGAAATTGATGCAATATGTACAACCTAAATGCATAAAAACGCTCAAACTAGCTATTAAAAAGAGTATAAAATATGCCTAAAAATGCAACTAACAGCGGAAAAGTACACAAAATCTGTGTAATTATCAAGAAACAACACATAATAGCGATGGCCGCCCGTGCTAACCACAAGAGAGGTCCAAAGGTCACTGTGAACAATATCAAATGGTAAACGAGTGCAATTAATCGAATCATAAAACGGAAGTTTAACACTCTTTCCAAACACATAAGGTTCGCACAAAGTTTGTTTCAATTTGCCGTAATCAACAAGAGCAGAATGTTTCAAATAATGCAATAAATTATTACCAGGGTGTTCTAGACATTGATGTTAGCGATCTTGAGTAACAGCAGTGTAGGCGGAAAGTTCGTTGAAGCTGGTGGAGAGTTGTTGGGTCAGAGGGTAAAGATCATCGGTACCGTTGCATCTAAGGATGGGCGCCTTAGTTTTCCAGATCCTTCACAAGTGAGATCCTTCACAAGAAAACCAAAAGGGTCAAACTCGACTGAAACTAAGTTATCAGTGGTAAGGTTTTAATTACGTTTGGTGCAAAAATGACATTATTGAGTTTTAAAGGTGGGAAAGGTGGGGGTAAAACTTGGTTGCCTTGTGCCAAAATAGGGATAAACATGTCATTACCAACAATAATATTTTTATTAGTGCACTTATTAAAGTTAGACGGAGAGTAGATTCCTTGTTGATTCGCCGAGTGTCCATGAGACCATGATCAGGTTGGTTCAGCGCCATGGTGTAAAGTGATTACTCAATGTCTGTTGGAGTGTAGCTAGTGTTGTGGGCTTGATCCGGTCGTGGGCACAAGATTCCTGAACCGTTTTGGTTATGGGGCCGAGAAGGGTAGGGACTCAGTGGCTGGGCCGTTTGGGCCGAAGTGGCCTGCCAGGGCTTAAATGAACTGTTCTGAAGTTGCGCCCACTGGTTGGTAGTCCACGAACTGGGGAAGAAAATATAGGGTTGATTCTTGGTAGGTTATTGCGAGCGGTTTCGGTTATAAGAGCCCCACCACGACCTCGTCCACGACCACGGGTGCGACCCTTGTTACGATTAGAGTTGTTCGTGGAAGTGGAGGCAATTGTGGTGGCCAAAGTAGTGACCAAATGTTGAGCAGCTGCAGTGGCTTGACGTTTCTTTTTCATTTCTTTCATTGTAAGTTGAGACCGAACCTCAAAAAATTCGGGAAGGGGATCTTGGTTTTATAGCACTGCGGAGATGCCATCATATTGTTCCATGAGACCTGTAAGAACTTGAATCACGAGCATGCGGTTATCCACCGGTGATCCAACTCTTGGTTGGATAGGAGTTTGGTGTGTTGACAATAGGTGGTCATAGAGGGAAAATTAGCGAGGTTCAGGTTTGCAAACTCCTACACAAGGAAAACGACACGAGTGTTTTTATTGTCATTGACTTGGTCTTGGAGAGCAGTCCAAGCCTGATGGGTGGTTTGACCAGGGATCATAATAATATGTAGGAGATCTTGAGAGATAGTCCCGTATATCCATTGGAGCACAATGGCATCCGAGCGTGACCATAGAGCTTCGATAGGATCGCTAGGTTCCTTCTTGTCAGATTTGTCGGAGGATGATGAAGAGGTAGCATGAGAGGGTTTGGGAGAGAGATGGTTGAAGACCTCGTAAGCCCGACAATGGACTTGGAAGAGCTCCAACCATGTGGTATAGTGGGGAGAATCTTGTTTGAGGGTGAGAGGGATAAAGTTTTGGATGTTCTAAACTGTCATAGCCGGGTGGATTTTAGAATCCATGTGGTCCGATGGAGGGTAGAAGGAAGAAAGTCGAAGAAAGGTTGGGAAGAAGAAAAGGACCGGCTGCAGAGAAAAAATCGAAGTAGGTAGGGTAGGATCTTTAGGGTGATATCGTGTAAGAATATTATTCAACTTGGAGAATTCTCATTAACCTCTAGGGTATAAATACGGTACAATACACTATTCTGATTAAGAAGGATATATTTTATAGGGTCAAGATCGTGTACAAAGTGTTTTTTTTTGTGAGAAGTGTGAGAAGTATTAAAAATTGATACTTAGGCATCATTTTTTGAACTTAGTCGTGATGTTTTGGATTGTTTTGTCTATAAAAACACCAAACATAACAATTAAAAACCGAAAACAATGTATTTTAGGCTTAAAACTTAAAACACCATGCTAAGAACATTAGCAGTGTGTTTTAAGCGTTAAGTAGTGTGTTTTAGCTGTTTTCTAAATTTAATGACTATAATACATTGTATTGTGTTTTAGATTGTTGTGTTTGGTGTTTTTCAAGTTAAAACAACCTAAAACATCATTCCTAAATCCAAAACATGATGTCTACATGTCAATTCTTAGTCCTTCTCACACTTCTCACGAAAAATGTACTTTGTACAGGATCCTAAACCTAACCATATTTTATATACTATGATACAATATATTCCTAATATACAAAGTATAACGTACTCCATTGGTGATTCGGTGTGTTTGGCCATCGGACTACAACATCTCCACACCATTGGAGATACTCTAACGTTCATTCTTATTTATGATTTATTTAATTAATTTTACCACAGATTTTGCTAAACTATTTGAAAAGAAAAATTCCCAATTTCGCTATAAGTTTTATACATATTTAATTTCTCGATTATACTAGGAGCTAATCCTTATATCCTTTGTAGCAAAAATTAATAGCTAATATCTTTTAATTTGGAAATAGTTGTTGTAACATCTATGTTTTACTAATAATAATAGCAGTATACTTTCTCATAATAATAATAATACAAGATGGATAATGAAATGTCAACTGTTGATGATTAGTGAACGACATTAGTGGTAAAAAGTTGTAAAGTTTGGTTATGATTTGCCGTCGTTCATATAGTTGTTACTGAAATGATGAAAGTATGAAATTTCTTCAAACCTCCATCATAATATTATATCTTTACTATGTCTCTCAGTTTGTCGTCTTCTCTCTACGGTTGTTTGAGCAGTGTTTTTCCTAGAGATTTTGAGGTCGAATGTCGTTGTCTAGATGTAGGCACATCTCCTGATCACATTCCCACATATAGGGACCACATATCTACCAACACAAACACACTTATTATTATTATTAGTTTATTACTATTGTTTTTATGTGTAAAGGTCTTGTTATGTTTAGGTAATTTGTTGTTTTCGACCTTATAGCTAGGGTCTTTAGTATTTTGCTGATTACTAAGTACTCTTTCTTCAGGTTAGTTACAAATAATGGTTACGAGTGTTTCATTGATCGAAAATACCTGTTCCAAATGGGTTGTTGCAATGGCACTATCTTATGCCTTTTTTTAAAGTCTTTTCTCTACATATATATATTCATGTTCTTACAACCATGTTTACGCATATATTTTGATCCATCATATATATCCCCAATTAGTATCTATGTCACAAGAAGGAATTAATCTGTCGATGAATGTCAATGGTCAGTCGAAAGTGCCTCCAGGGTTTCGGTTCCACCCAACAGAAGAAGAGCTTCTTCAGTATTACTTAAAGAAGAAGGTTGCTAACGAACCGATTGATCTTGATGTTATTCGAGAGGTTGATCTTAATAAGCTTGAACCATGGGACATCCAAGGTATTTTAAATTTCTTTCATTCTTTTATTCAATCATATTTTTTAATAATTTGGTTTAGAAAAACAAAATGAGTACTTTTGGTTTGTGTTTGTAGATAAATGCAACATAGGTTCCACCCCACAGAATGATTGGTACTTTTTTAGTCACAAAGATAAGAAGTATCCGAGTGGGACCCGAACGAATCGTGCGACGGCCGCTGGTTTCTGGAAAGCCACCGGGCGGGATAAGGTGATACATAGTAGCCTTCAAAGAATCGGTATGAGGAAGACGCTGGTGTTTTACAAAGGGAGGGCACCTCATGGCCAGAAATCTGATTGGATTATGCATGAATATAGGCTTGATGATAATATCAATATTCCCACCCAAGATTCAAATGTAAGTCAATAAAAATAACTTAGTTAAAGATCATAAATTTACTATACTTATTGGAGAACATAATATTTATCTAAACTTTGACTTTGAATATAATACATGATGTTAGTTAAGGGGTAGGTAGATTTTTTTTAGAAGGTTGTGTAGATAGCTGGAACTTTTTGTACATTTAGATAGTTCTCTACGCTATAAGTGAACTCAGTAAGTTTTCTTGGGTAGCAAGTGAACTCCATAGATTTAGTTTTTCACTAAACTCCATGGAGTTCGCTTGTCACCTAACCAAACTTGTTGAGTTCACATATAGTGGTGGCGAACTGTGTAGCGAGAAGTACTAGAAATATTAGAAAAAAAACTTTATCAATCTCGTTTCTAAACCACCAACTAATACAAAACTTCGGGTGGTGTAGTTATAGTTTCTTTTGATTATCATGTGTATACAGTGTACTTATGATCAAGAAGCACTAATTTGTATTTCAATATGTCATGATTTAGGCCTCTAGCTTGTGCGATTGTGCACATGAAGAAGGGTGGGTGGTATGCCGTGTTTTCAAAAAGAAAAACTACCACAAATCCTTTGATATTCCACATAGATCATTATCGGGCTCCATGGACACAAGAGCACAGTTGCAATCGTTAAACAAAGATGGTGTTCTTGAACAATTACTCATGTACATGGATACTAGCCGGTCTTGCAAGCAAGAAATAGAGAACTTTAGCACTCACGATGATATGACACAATTCATGAAGCCTATCGGCGACCCATTCGCTCACCTGCCTGGGCTTCACAGTCCCACGATGACAACATCTCCGCCTATGAGCTCAACCACTTTTGATCAAAGGCCGAGTCTCAAGAACTATAGTTCCATGTGTGATGATTTTGATCAGTGTAATAATTGGGCAGATGTAGACAGGTTTGTGGCTTCCCAACTCGATGGCCAAATGGAGGAAGCCAAACACTTATCCAACGATTTCTTGGTTGCCCATAATGGGCCAGATCTTTCGGGGTCTAACGAGGTAGACATTTGGAGCTTAGTTAGTCGATCATCGCTTGATCCGCTATATAACTTGTCCGTATAGTGTTTATATGCTTTGAGGATACCATATACGATGTAATATATACTTTGAATACGAGAAGGAATAAATTATATAATGTTTAACTCGTTTGAATTGAAGTGATCAACCGATGAGAATATTGTGATGAGTTATAGTATTTTACATAGGAATCCCAAGGACGATCAGAAAAAAAAAAAATTCACTTGATTACATAGAAGAAACAAAATTACAAAATTACTAAACTCTCTACATTAAAGCAAATAAATTAAATTCTGATAGTGCCACACCACCCTTGTTCCTCTTCCTCATACCCACGTCACCCATGCATTACACTCATGTCATGGTCAACGTGGGTCATATCTTCCTTCTTTTCGTTAATATTTCACTATTATGTTGCACTAGCTTTTCTTGTTAGTTTTACACTGACTTGAGTAGTTGAGGCTATAAAAAGGCATTCTTGTTACCATTTGGATTATGAAAAAGTTATGAATTAAGCCTCAAGATAGCTCTTTAAAATTCTCACTAGTATTCTCCTTTTGGTCAAGGATTAACCGTTGTAACCTGTCAAAATATGGTAATCAATAGAGAATGAAACGACTGTAAACTGGAATTACTAAATCAAACGATTACAAACAAACAGATCTGAAAACTATCAAACCCTAACCACTACGACTAGATCATTAACAGATGATCTAAATACAAGAAATACTCTCTACACTGAGATCATTAACAGATGATCTCAGCAACTAGGACAATAACGATCATTGACTGATGATCAAAACCCTAAAACCAGAGAACAACAACGACAAAGACTTGAAAGAAATAAAGACTCGTCGAAACTGTGACACAGCTCTCAAGAGCTCTTTATATAGCCATCATGTAGGCTCGGGAACAAACACAACCGAGCCTACATCCACCGTTGATCAGGATTAAACTAACACACTTTAAACAGATCCTGAGCATCCATATGTGCCACGTTGGCAATCCGGTTAGGCTTGGACCCGAACCACGAACCAATCAGCTGGGCTGCTCTCTACTGGATTTCTTTTATTGGGCTTGACAAGTGGGCTTCGTTATCTGGACTGCTACAGACTGCTACGATCCAATACATCTCTTGAGTCCAATTCTTTATCTCAGTCCAATTTAACCTCAAAAACAAACAAACATATGTTATAATAAACTATATTATAAAAGATCAAATTATATATAAAAGATATAAAAGTTGATATAAAAGTGATATTAATTATATTAATTTTAACACCCCCCCTCACTTTTATAACCAAAAACATCTAACATGTTCAACCATGAACAAATTTGTTCATGTTGAGCAATGCCAAGACCTTTAGTAAAAATATCAGAAATTTGTTTATCAGTTTGTATTTTTTCAGTTTGAATATACCCTTTACTTATTTGATCTCTTAGAAAATATAAGTCTATTTCAAAATGCTTTGTTTTGTCATAAAACACAGGGTTAGCTGCTATTGCAATAGCAGCAGAATTATCACCAAACAATTTGACAGGAAGACTAACCTTGATTTGGAGTTCATTTAACAAGTTAATTAACCACATTATCTCACATGTTGCAGTGCACATAGACCGGTATTCAGCTTCTGCTGTAGACCGTGCAATAGTGGACTGCTTTTTACTTTTCCAAGCCACTAAAGACTTCCCTAAGAAAATACAATATCCAGTAACTGACTTCCTGGTTTGAACACATTTTGCCCAATCCGAATCAGCATATCCATTCAGACTGAGTTCAGGACTTTTGGAAATGTGTATTCCCTTTCCAGGAGCCAATTTCAGATATCTTAGTACCCTCATAGCAATCAAGAAGTGTGCTTTAGTGGGTTTGTGCATGAACTGACTCAAAACATGTACTGAATAGGTAATATCTGGTCTAGTATGGGATAAGTAAATTAACTTTCCTACTAGTCTTTGATAGCCTGTTATGTCCACCAATGGTTCACTTTCTTGTTTACACAAGTTAGTGATTGCATGATTTGGTTCAATAGGACACTTTACAGGCTTACATCCAGTTAACCCATATTCAGCTAAAAGTTCAAGACAGTATTTTCTTTGACTCAGACACAAACCACTATCAGTTTTTAACACTTCAATGCCTAGAAAATACTTTAGGGAACCCAAGTCTTTTATTAAGAACTTGGTTTTGAAAAATGACTTGACATAGTTTATATACTCACTACTGTTTCCGGTCAAAATTATATCATCCACATAAACAAGTAGTACACAGAAAATGTCCTTTGAAGACATTACAAACATAGAATGATCACACTTACTTTGCACAAAACCAAGCTCAAATAGAACACTTATTAACTTAGCATTCCACATTCTAGGGGCTTGCTTCAGTCCATACAAGGACTTTTTCAGTTTGCAAACTCTATTATCATCCTTAGAAAAGTACCCTTCAGGTAATTTCATGTATACATTTTCAAACAAATCACCATATAGAAAAGCATTGTTGATGTCTAATTGAAATAATGACCAGTTATTTTGAACAGCAATGGTTAACACACATCTAACAGTAATCATTTTGACTACAGGAGAAAAGGTCTCATCAAAATCTAGACCTTCTCTTTGACTATAACCTTTTGCTACTAATCTGGCTTTATATCTATCAATTTCACCATTTGATTTATATTTTATTTTATAAATCCATTTACATCCTATGGCTTTTCTATCTTTGGGTAATTCTACAATATCCCAAGTGTCATTTCTATTTAATGCCTCTATTTCTTCATTCATAGCATTAACCCAATTACTGTCTTTACATGCCTCATAATAGAACCTAGGTTCAACACTTTTATTTAGCATAGAAGTAAAACATAAGTTATCAACAGACAAATTAGAATAGTTGACAACTTTTTCCAATCCATATTTAACTTTTCCTTCAACTATATAATCACTAAGTTTTCTAGGAAAGTTTATGTTTCTAGTGGATCTCCTAACAACAGTTGGATGATCAGCTGATGATGGTTGTCCCTCAGAATTATTTAATTCTTCATTTTCTGATCCATCACCCTCAGCCCTACCTCTGTTGATATTTGGATTGCCTGGTTGCTGGGTACCAGCCTTACCAGGTGTAGTATCCAAATTATCAACCGGCTGCCAAGTCCCATGATGATCAGATTCTGGATTAACCCTCTGTTCATCATTGGGACCATCAGGACCATTAGGACTTGTGTTGTTAGTTGACTCAAACAAATCAAAAAAGTTTAACTGATTTATATTTTGATATTCATTAGAGTCACATTCTTTTAAAACTTTTGGTTCTTTAAATGGAAAGATTGATTCATAGAATCTTACATCTCTAGAAAAAACAATTTGTTTTAAGTCAAGATTCCACAATTTATACCCTTTCTTTTCATTTGAATAACCAACCAAAACACATTTATTAGCATGTATGTTAAACTTATCAGAGTTGTTTAAGACAGTACAATAACACAAGCACCCAAAGACCCTAAGTTTTTCATAAGAGGGTTTAAATCCATACATTACTTCATAAGGTGACCTACCATTTAACACAGAGGAAGGAGTCCTGTTGATTAAGTAAACAGCAGTAAGAATACATTCAGACCAAAAAGACAAAGGCAAGTTACTTTGAAACAATAATGCTCTAGCAACATTCAATAAATGTCTATGTTTTCGTTCAACTATGCCATTCTGTTGAGGTGTATGCACACATGAAGTTTGATGCAGGATACCATTTTTATTTAATAAGTCATTCATTTTAGAATTGACAAATTCAGTACCATTATCACTGCGAAAAATTTTAACATTCTTTTTAAACTGATTATTAATAATGGCCAAAAAATGTAAAATATTTTCAAACACTTCATCTTTGAATCTCATAAGATACACCCACACAGACCTGGTATAGTCATCCACAATGGTCAGAAAGTATCTAAACCCTTCTTTACTTTTAACTCTATAGGGACCCCAAACATCTAAGTGAACTAACTCACCCAGACAGGTAGTTTTATGATCACTAATGGGAAATGGTTCTCTATGTTGTTTAGATTTATGACACACATCACATGGCTCATGACTATCATTAGTCAACACATTAAGTTTTATGTCATCTTTTAAAACCTTTAAAACAATGTTTGCAGGATGACCTAGCCTAGCATGCCACAAATTTTTCATTTCAAAACTGTTACAACACATACCAGTAAACACAGAAGATTCACCACAGAAGTATAACCCATCAACCTGACTACCAGTCACCAGGACTTTCCTGGTTAAAGAATCCTGTATATAACAGTTTGATTCATTAAACAAAACATCTAATTTGCTATCTTTAGCAAGTTTGTGAACAGACATTAAGTTCACACAGTAATTGGGAACCACAAACACATCAAATAAAGTGACATCATCAGTGAGTTTAACATCTCCTATTACTGTGACCTTAGCACTAGTACCATTAGGATGATTTACTTTGATATTTAAGTCACTAACATCAATTTTATTTATAACATGATCATCATTCATAACCATGTGCTGATTAGCACCTGAATCTGTTATCCAGCCTAACTTCCTAAACACAGAATGTACATTTGAAAAAGCAAATACAGGTTTAGAATTACTGGCAGAACAAAAGAAGTTACTTGTCCTACCTGCAGAGTTGCAGCTAGTAGTACCTTCCTCATTCTTCTTGTTCAACAAGCTTAACAACTGTGAGACCTGTTCAGCTGTTAAACCATTCACAGAACCTTTATTACTAGTATCAAGAGAAGTGCCACTAGTCACATTGTTACTGCTCACATTCCTTTTATTAAAACCAGCTTTGTTTTTCATCCAAGGTGGATATCCTACTATCTCAAAACATTTGTCCACAGTATGCCCCACCTTATCACAGTGGGTGCACTTAAGATTAGGATTTTGATTGCTTATTCTAGCATTCTTCTTCCTACTGTCTATGTTTTGATTAGATTTAGAAAAGAATCCCACAATTGGACCTTGTTCTTTAGAAACAGTAACATTCGAATTCCTATGTGACTCCTCTCTTGACACAACAGCAAAGGCCTCCTTTACCGAAGGTAAAGGATCCCTTATCAATAGGTTTGTTCTGACTGAACTATAAACAGAATCCAAACCCATTAGAAATTGCATAAGCTTTATCAAATGACTAAAATCATTAAACTGTTTAGAAGCTTCACATGTACAGGCAGGTATATGCAATATTTGATCCAGATACTGCCACATAATATGCAACTTATGATAATATTCAGCAACAGTCATACCACTTTGGTTAAAATGATTAATCTTTTGATATGTATCAAAAATAACAGACCTATCAATTTTATTATAAGTCTCTTTTAAGTCTTTCCAAACATCAGAAGCAAGTTTAGAATAGACCTGACCCATATATAACTCTTCACTGATTGAGTTTAAAATCCAGGTTAACACAATTGAGTTACAACGATCCCATTGTCTACCTAGAACAGAGTCATCAGTTGGTCTAACACATTCTCCATTAATAAAACCAATTTTATTCTTAACTTGTAAAGCAAGAATCATAGCATTGGACCACACAGTGTAATTCTCAGTTCCTTTTAATTTTATACTTATAATGGTAAGATTAGCAGAGTCACTAGCATGCAAGTAGAGTGGATCACTTGAATCAAGTTTATTAATCAGAGTAACACCACCAAGTCTATCTCTACCATCACCAGAACTACTGCTATTATCATTATCATTATCAGACATGTTTACAAAAAAAAACAAACCACAGATCAGGTATTAACACAGATACAATCACACAGATCAAGTATTAACACAGATCAGGAAACGTATAACCAGATTAGGTCCTAAGTACTAAAGTGTGCAACAAACGAAACCCCGTCAGTGTCAAGATTCCAGGTTCGTCACTCAAGGGTGCCTGGACATGTCTTAACGAGGGAGTTTGTATCTACCTATGCACACTAACAAGTACTTATTATTAATCAGATTATACAACAAACAAAAAAATAAAGAAGGAACAATCTCACAGTGAGGACCCAAGTTAGGGTTTCGCCAACAAACTCGTAACTCGTAACCTTCACTTAGGGTTACGAGTCAGAGAGCAAGAAAACCGTTCTAGCAAGATCCAAGTTCCAAGCAGCTTCCAATAACCCAAAAAACCCTAGATCTGATGATGAACTTCAGATCTAAGGTAAACTATCTTCTTGAAAACTCCCAGCTATCAGAAACTCCTTTGGAATACCAAGAACCCTAGATAACACAGAAACCCTAACCCTGAGAGCGGAAGACGAACAGATCTTGAGCCTTAGGGCTCTGATACCATGTCAAAATATGGTAATCAATAGAGAATGAAACGACTGTAAACTGGAATTACTAAATCAAACGATTACAAACAAACAGATCTGAAAACTATCAAACCCTAACCACTACGACTAGATCATTAACAGATGATCTAAATACAAGAAATACTCTCTACACTGAGATCATTAACAGATGATCTCAGCAACTAGGACAATAACGATCATTGACTGATGATCAAAACCCTAAAACCAGAGAACAACAACGACAAAGACTTGAAAGAAATAAAGACTCGTCGAAACTGTGACACAGCTCTCAAGAGCTCTTTATATAGCCATCATGTAGGCTCGGGAACAAACACAACCGAGCCTACATCCACCGTTGATCAGGATTAAACTAACACACTTTAAACAGATCCTGAGCATCCATATGTGCCACGTTGGCAATCCGGTTAGGCTTGGACCCGAACCACGAACCAATCAGCTGGGCTGCTCTCTACTGGATTTCTTTTATTGGGCTTGACAAGTGGGCTTCGTTATCTGGACTGCTACAGACTGCTACGATCCAATACATCTCTTGAGTCCAATTCTTTATCTCAGTCCAATTTAACCTCAAAAACAAACAAACATATGTTATAATAAACTATATTATAAAAGATCAAATTATATATAAAAGATATAAAAGTTGATATAAAAGTGATATTAATTATATTAATTTTAACATAACCATATTAGTTAGTGGTATCAGAGCAGTCTCAGTTCCACACATATGGAGTATAGACGCTCAAGAATGGATCAAGCCGTTGGATCAACTTGAGTCAACGATTGTTGAGATGATTGATTTTCTCAAGAACCGACCTTGGTTACCAATGATGACATGTCGTTAGGGTCATGCAAAAATCTAAATAACCTAGGTAGCTAGTTAGGGTAAATCGAGTATCGAATTTACGAGGAACATGTGGTTAGTATTACACCTTTCGTTTGAGATTTAAAATAAAACTTAAATTAAAACTAACTTTTCTTTTGTATCGATCAACTAAAACCGATGAAGATATATATTAATTGTAAAACAATCGGATCAATTCTGAATCGGGTCCAAATTAAGTTTTACCTAGCTAGGAAATCATATGGACATGACCTTGTTTAAATTGTTCAACCCGATTCAATTATATCAAACAAAACACAATACCAATTATTCTCGATTCAAGAAACCAAGAAACGATATTAATTGTATTACTGCAACACAAACCAAACTGTTTAAATAAATCAAATAGACAATTGAATCTAAAGAACTTAACAGGTTTACAAAATTCAATCCAACACTAGGTTTAACTCAGATCAAAACATCAAAATATCACGAACCCTACACCCGAAGATGATCACACGTGATCTAGCCTCTCATCTTTATGTGTTTTCTTTGATCCACGTACACCTTGATTTTTGTGTACGTGCGTCTCTGCCCTCAAGAAATTGTCATATGCGAACTCCCTTCAACCGTTATGTGTTCATTTTTTTATACCCCGAAATAGCCCATGTTATTTTCATTGCAGCCATTATGTTTGGACTCTAATTATCTGTGAACCAGGGGCGTAGGATTGTGAGGGTCAGGGGGTGCCCTGCCCCCCTGTGTTTTGGCGCAGTGGTAGAAATTTACGATTTTCGTAGGTAAATTAAGTCCGGATTGAGTCCGGCCACCTCCGATTCGAGAATTAAGCTTCACCAATGTCGTGAACATTCTTAATTCAACATGGGATTCTTTTTTTTTTTTTTCAAAAAGCCCACCAAAAATATGACTGCATTAGAATGGACGAGGGAATGGGCAAGGGAATGGAATGGAATGGACAAATGAATGAAATGGATGATTACCATTTCATGATCTTGTTTGGTTACCACGAAAGAATGGAATGAATCATTACTTTGTATTGTTTGGTAGGTAGGAAAAGACTTAGAAATAAAGCCGGCAGTGGTGGTGGTGGTCGGTGGGTTGCGACGTTTGGTGGTTATAGTAGCAGTAACGGTGGTAGTGGTCGGTGGGTGGCGACAAGGAGTGACGGGGATAGTGAGTGGTGGTGATGGTTGGTGCGTGTCGGTGATGGAGTGTGTCGGTGGTGGCGGTCGGTGCTTGGTGGTGGTTGGCAGTGGTCGGTGGTGGAGGTGGCGGTTGGTGGCGGGTGGTGGTACGTGGTCGGTGACGGAGAGTGTCGGTGATGACAGTCAGTGCTTGGTTATGGGTGGCGGTGGTTGGTGGTGGAGGTGGTGGCGGTGGTGGGTGGTGGAGTTGGCGGTTAGTGGCAGGGTGGTCGGTGATGGCGGTAGTCGATGGGTGGGGGTGGTGATGGTCGGTGACGGAGAGTGGTGGTGGTGGTCGGTGGGTGGGTGGCAGCAGTCGGTGGTTGGTGGTGGTCGGCGATGGTGGTGGTTGCGATGGGTGGTAGTGGGAGAGGTGGGTGGTGGTGGTCGGTGCTGATGTAGGGTGACAAAGGGAATGGAATGGAAAAAAAAATAGGGGAGTGGATGGAATGAATTTTGGGGTTTTTAGAGGGAATGGAATGGAGAAGGTAATGGATGATTCCATTACCTTGACCAACCAAACACCTTTTTTTTTCATTCCATCGTAATGCTTGATTTCATTCCGCCTTCCATTAGTGCATACCAAACGATACTTTAGTTTTAATCCTTTCCTTTGTTATAGTCAATTGATCACCTTAGCCCAACATTTATTTGTATTTCCTGTAAGCCCATTTGAATGTTCAAGATGCAACATACATGAATTCTTCTTGATCACCTTTCTACATAAAATATTAAAATAAGTAAACTAAACTCCAAATCAAAAGAACTATTATTTTTTTCATTTAATTCTTGTGTCATCATATTTATATTTCGAATTAGATGATTGCATTAGATTTTCAACCTCATATAATTGAACTATCTTGACTTTGAGACACTTAATTAAAAAAGAATAATATAATCGTATCGTTTAAGCACGTTTTCCTTCACTATAGTCTACAAACTATACAACTAGAATATATATAAAGAATGATACCTTTTTATTCTAGCTAATATAAAATAAAGTACACCTAAAATGCACCAATCAAATATCCTCAACTTAAACGCTTTTTATCTCAAAAAGAATTGCAATAAGATCACAATTGATATGTTAAATCTTATCGCACTTCATTTCAAACAGGTTAGTACTGACACAGTAATTTTGATTGTCAATATATATGTCCACTTTAAACTCAACCCGTCAATTCCAACCAAATGTGTTGTGCTTAATAATTTACAACATTACTAATTATGGTTTAACCGTTGTCACACCCGACACCTATAGCAAACACCTACCCAACCTCAAGATTTGCTGAAGATCCTCACAACCACAGTTGATGCAACCATGAACCAATACCATCACACAATAATTAATATTTTTTAGCTTGCCTTTGATTATAAAGATCAGGACCTTTCTTCCTTTATGATCTCATAAATATCGGTGTGACAATGCATTAAGTTTTTTATTTTTTTACTTTTTGCTTTTGCATTTTTTTCTTTTTCATTGTTCTCTTATTTTCTATTTTTTTTACTAACATAAACCTAGGAAATCATTTTTTTTTTCATCTCTTTATCAGACTTTATCCATTCCAATTTTATTTGTAGGTGTCATAATAAAGGAAATAATGGTGTGTGATTGAGGATACACAACTTAACTTATTTTTGTCGGGGCTCAGTCTTTAACCATAAACACTAGGATGGAAAACTATACACATTCATTTACTTAAGTTATTACACGCAACATTGGTGTTCATAAGTTTAGTTCAAGCCTATCAACACACCACAAATTAGCTACGTTTTCCTCCCCTAGAGATCTAATTATATATGATCAATCAACACCCAATTTCTTATCATTTCCCATATATGCAGACTCTAATCAAGGACTTTTGACCCTTTTTTTTCATGGAACATTGACATAATCGGATTTTATTTAAAAAAAAACAATATATACACATGACATTACTAACTTAACTAACATGCAACAAGATAAAAGTAATCATTGTTAACAAAGTTCATAAGAAAGAATGAATTCATCTGGATAGTCATTGTGGCAAGATCTTTAAGTGTGGTGAAGATCTTCAAAGCTTATCTCAACAACCTGCAAAACTTAGCAAAAATCATGTAGAACCAAGCTTCTTACATTGTGATTAACACACAAATTTTAAAAATTTTGCAATTTTTCAATTCAATCTCTTATTTGAATCTTTGAAACCACTTAAACTAAGTATACAAACTCCCATCCCCAACTTAAAACATTGCATTGTCCCCAATTAGAATTTTGAATTCTAAAAAAAATGATTAGCTTTAAAAATATATTAAAAATCCAAAACTCATTTTCTTAGGAATCACGATTGCATGTAGTGTATGCAACAAGCCTTTTAAACCACTCGGTAGAGCCGATTGGACGAGTGAAGTCTTGTGGGGGTTTATAGGGAACACACCCACAACATTCATTTAAACTAAAAGAAAAGAAAAAACAAAATAAATACACAAAATATACAACCATACCTAATGTTCTTTCATGGTGGTTTCAAAGCACATTTGCCTACCAAATTCCCGATGTAAGCTCGGTAGTTGACATGCCAAGTCCAAACTTGCTTAAGATTAACCAACATGTAAGTTGAATAACTGTTGTTGTCAGGCCACTTCATAATAAATTGTCCAATGTCTTCCAGTCTAACTTTCCGAATTTTTTATCCTCGTACTCTCATCCCCAAATTTATTAGTTGAAGTAATCAATACGAGAGGAAGGTCAGGATGATTTAGAAATATCTCAGTCACTCGTTCCTCAAAAGATACTATGCCATGGTCTCTGTCTAAACATTTAACTTTGTGTCTCGAGAGGTCCACGTCCACTTCATCATCACTCATGACCATTACACTCTTTAATTCTCTAGAAACTAAAGGAATTAGTGTGGTATTATACTCCACAACCTCCTCCCGAACTTCATGTTTTAAAAGACCTATAACCTCTCGTGATGTAGTTTCCTTAGCTTTGGTGAGCTCAACCTTCGAATCTATAATAGTCGAGGTAATTAGTGCAACACAAACCAAACTGTTTAAATTAATCGAATAGACAATTGATTCCAAAAAACTTGACGGGTTCACAAAATTCAATCTGACACTACGTTTAACTCAAGTCAAAACATCAAAATAACACAAACCCTACACCCGAATATGGTCACATGTGGTCTAGAGCCTCTCTTCTTTATATGTATTCTTTAATCCACGTGCACCTAGATTTCTATGTACTTCGTCCGAATCGTATAAATCTTTACTTTAAACATTGAAAAATGTTATTTGTTATTTTTACCTAACCCATTTTTAGTCTAGTTTGTTAGAGTAAGTACCTAAACTGTGTTGTAAAATGAAATTAGATTTGAATAAAAGAACTAATTTATTTCAACTTCATTTATTAACAATTAGAGGAAGTAATTTCAGATTTGACTGTTTTTTGGTTGTAGCTGACTTTTTTGTTTCAAATTGTCATAAAAATATATAGGTTAGAACAGTGTTACTCTAATAATAACTGAGTTTTCTTTTCAAATTATCGAAGGTATTCCTTTGAGAACGTTTGTGATTTGTAGGTTTGAATGAGCCAAAAGTGCACTTAGGAGGAGTATGGAGCATATGGAAACTATAGGAGAAAGTTCGAGGGCTAAAGGTACTAAAATGCAAAAGCTAAATGTGTGACAACCGGCAAATTTCGTACAACGATTAACGTGATTCTAATCATGTTTTAGAAGTAATTAACATAGTTTAAGGTTAATTATGATTAGTTGAGCTAATATGAGTCCTACGATGGCCTTTTGAAAGTTCGTTGAAGCCTTGATGCCTTTAAAGAAAGACTTCGCGTATTTAACGTAACGAACTGACATCAGTGAAAATTTGTCAAACTGGAATAACATAAGCTTATTCTATGTAAATACGGCACGTATTTACTATCGATGCGAACGGATGTGAAATCGGCGTGGTAAACGGCCAAAAACGCAGCGTTTTGGAGAACGCGGAGAGGAACTGACGTGGGATTCGAACGTCCAAACGCGTGGTTTTAACCGTTATCGAACTTTCGGAATAATTATTTATTATAAATAATTTCATTTGTTAAGTTTCGATGGTAAACAGGTCGTCTAAATGAAGGATAACACAACCGAATCGATTAACGCGATTTTAACGCGTGTTCCGTTTTCACGCGTCGAGTTACGAAAATAACATTTAAATTGCTCGGTTTAGTTATGTTTATCATTTCGAATAAAACCGACTAGTTTTTGTAATTAATTATCGGGCCCAAAGTAAAACCGAAGCGAAAAACGTTTATACGGGTTCGATACGCGGTATACTCCCACCTACCAACAAACCCTAGCTATAAATACTCTTATTCTACTCCTTCTTCTTCTTCATTCATCAGCCGCTACTGCTCTCTCTCTCTACTCTCTCTCTAAAACCCGAATCACTCTCTCTCTCTACACTTACAAGACCCACGATGCTCCTTCTTCCTCGCCATGCCCAAGATCGGCCGCCACCACCATGGGTGGTGGCTGTGCGGTGGTTTTATAACCCAAAACGGACAGAAACAGTAGCAAAAGGAGGTGCTAGGGACGAGCTTGGCTGTGGTTGGCGTCGAACGGGTCAGTGGTGGTGGTTACGAGGCAAAAGATGACCGGTGGTGGTGGGTTCAGGTTGTGAAGGTGACGTACGGCGGTCTGGTTCGATTATTGGGACAGATGGTGCCTGATGGGTGGTGGTTTCGGGCTGTGTAGGTGGTTCGACTGTGGTGGCTCATGGGAGGCCAATGGTGGCTGTCGTGGTTTCGGTCACAGGCCCCGGGGTCCAACTCAACCATGGGTCAGATCGGGTCTGGACCGGTTATGGTTGTGGTTCGGTGATGGTTCGGTGCCGGGTTGGTCCGGGTCAGGTCAGATCTGGTGCGGTTTGAGTCCGCTCTATTTTGGTTCGGGTCAGATCTGGCTCGGTTTGCGCGTCGTCTTCAAGTTCTAGTCGTGGGTCAAGCATGGTAGTCTCGGGTTAGATCCGGTCAGATCCGGTGAACCCGTGGTTAGACGGGTTAGATTCGGTTCGGTCAACTCCGGTCAAACTTTGGCTCGGTCAACGCGTCGTTCAAGACGTGTCTAGTCACGCACGCGCATTTCGGTATAATTTAATCGTGTTTATTCTTCGTTACATTTATAAAGCATATTATAAATATAACATAAAAGATGTGTTAACTCGCGGCGAACCATATACGAAAATAAACAAAAACTTGTATATTAAAACGTGACTTGTGTTTTGTCGTCGGACTAAATTGTTGGACTATACGCATATATATTTATATAAATAGTATGATTTATATAATGGTCAAAACGTATAAAGTCTCGTGGATTAGAAATGCGGATACATATAATGTCGTCTTTTGTTTAGGTGTTGATTTTGGGAAATTGAAGACAACTTGTGTTGTCTGGTTCTTGCAAAAACAGAGGAAACTCTGCCGAAATTTATAAAATCCGAAGCACAACGAGGTTAATATTGTTGTGTATGTTTTCATAAATGAATTTTCCAAGTGTTTTAAACAAATGGCTTTGTCCAAAGTTGTGACATTTTCGACAAATGATTACTTACGACAATAAAGACAATCATCGAACAATATTTGCACAACAAATATATAGTTTTGTCGAGCGTCAATTGTGTCAACTTCAATGGTTTATTTTGGTAACCAAAACATTGTCAAAAATGCGGATTTGAAATACGTAGACGCTTAACTTATTTGGGAAAAAGTAGTTGAAAGCAAAGCTTCGAAACACATAAAACACTCGGATTTTGGGAAGCGAAATAACAAATATTATTAGTCAATTTTAATAATTATACTTATGTTTCTTCAAAGTATATTGCCCAAAAATAATAATACAAGACAACTACATTTATCCGATTTACGAGGCAAGCTAATACTCGGGATGAGTTATGCGTTTCGTAGTAATAGTCCAACATGGTTTACACACGAATAGTAACAGGCGCGCGACTTGGGTACTATGTCGTATGCGAACACACGAATTATGATAAGTCACGATCGGTTCGTCGAGTTAAAACATTTAAAGACTCGGGTTAGTACACACGAGTCAAGATAGTTGAATAAACTATCTTTTAACCGGAAAATAAGCTAGGCTTATATATGATAGACTTTAAGGTGTCCCTTATTGGTAAATAGGGCACGAGGAAGTCGGTCAAGCTTTGGGCTTTATTTGCTAGCTAAGCATGGAAATTAAGGTGAGTTTCACGGCCCCATTTTACTGTTTTAACTGGGGGAAAGATATGTTTGTCAAAAGTTATCACATATTGAAATGTTTTCAAAGGTTAAAATGTGATAAGTGGCATGATTAGTACTTGAGTTTTTGGTCGCCACTCGGGGTTGGGTCCTCGCTACTGTAACCATTAATTCAGGTAAATGAAACCAAAGGAATATTTGGATAGTACTATTGGTGCCTGACGAGGCCCACCTCTGGTTGATAGCGTCAACCCGGTAAAGACAAGAGGTGCACATATTCTGAACTTAAGTCGTTGGGTTCCGAGAAACGACTTGGAGCGGGGCATATCTATTAGTCTTGGTTTGGTTATGGGACTCAGGGGATTGCTTATCATCATAGTTTGTAGGAGCTAGCTACTCCATACAAAGGCCACAAAATGTGCTGGATTTGCACAGGATGTAAAAATGTGCTGGATTTGCACAGGATGTAAAAATGTCGTATTTACGAAACTAAAACCTGTGAACTCACCAATATTTTATATATTGACGTCTTTTTAAACATATCTTTCAGGTAACTAAGTGCTGAACAGGTATGCGGCTAGTACGGTGGAATTTGGGATGTCGGACACTGGTTGGGGGTTTCATCTATTGTTACCATCGGGTTGGGACATAAACGGAAACGCCCCGCTTTAAACTTAATGTTTGTGATTTTAAGTAATGTTTGAAACCAGGTATCCCTTCCCGACATCTTAATATAATGATCTTTTCTAATTAAATATAGTTTGTGTTAATCTTGACTTTGATATGCTTTCGAGCGTCGCGCCACGTGTTTCCGCCATTGGCGTGGTGTGACAGAAGTGGTATCAGAGCCAAGGTTATAGCGAACTAGTATTTTTGAAAAATCTAGACTATAACCGGTATTGGCTCGAAAACGAAGTTTTCAAAAATAAAACACAACGAAATATTTTTAGAAAAGAAGGAAAATTGTACATGGATTGTACAAGGGGAAATTCCGACCGACTAGCCATGTGTGTCAATATATAAAATGTTAGAAAATATGGATATGAATGTTTATATTGTGTAGAGATCCGATTTTCTGACTAGTGCTAGTTAATGCATATAAGTAGTACAGATAGCTTGCCTATAAGGATATCGTCTCACACTTCACTTTAGTCCACACTTTTGCATCGATTACCGATATCGACAAGCGGGAAGGACAAGCGGTGGTCTACGACGAACTCACCCGCTTACCTGCGGACGGGATGATCGGAAGGGCTAACCTTTATCGTGCTAGTGGACGTTGTCGTGTTGCTGATGTTGTGAAGGCGAAGCTAGTCTAGGTCTTTTATTGTGTGAAATCTTTGTCTTTGGATCAGGAAGCTCGGAACTAGCGGGCACCAAAATTACCTGGCAACACCGATTATCATTGCGGGTGCACACGTAATAATAACTTGTGGTGCACGGTAACCTAGGTGGGCGCTAGGGCTGGGGTTGGTGATCACTCCTTGCCTTGTCTATTCTTGTACTGTAGGGTCAGTCTTAGCTTTTGATTGGCCAACGGGCTAAAAGGGAAGTCTTGTTGATATCCCTTGATTTCGATCCTCGCAAACTGAATGAGCTTTCTTCAGCATTACCTCTAAGGTACGAACACGGAAGAGCTCGAACTTTTATTCATATGAGTAATCTGACGTAAACCCTCGCATCGGATAGGGACAGGAGATGAAAGCTTCCTTGTATAGGAGTTGAATGCCTCCACTCAAAGTTCCTCAAAGGAGCGGACATACGAGGATGCACTGCCTACTGAAGAGATGAATGCTTGGTACGATGCATGGAATGCTAAACTTGGAACCGAGTGAAGACTTAGGGTGCGTCCCTGCAAAACCAGTGCGTTTTGAGCACGAGACCCTGTGTGGATCAGTATTGAGATTAGTTGCCCGTGTGCTGCTATATTATTACTGTGAGTAAGTCATTCTTGATCTAACACATGCCCAAGTTGTCTTCGAGGGTCAGGCGTTCCTTCCCCTATTGGAGGGCAGAATCGTCCTTGCTGAGTTAATAGGCTTGATCATCTTATCTAGAAGGCATGATAGCCCCCAGCTAAATCAACAATGTCGAATCGGCAAGATCCTAGTATATTTATTTAATGGGAAAATAAATATATGGTAAAGTGAGCCGAGTCGGGTGTTGAAAATGAATTATCGATCGGCAAGATCCTAGTATATTTATTTAATGGGAAAATAAATATATGGTAAGGTGAGCCGAGTCGGGTGTTGAAAATGAATTATCGATCGGCAAGATCCTAGTATATTTATTTAATGGGAAAATAAATATATGGTAAAGTGAGCCGAGTCGGGTGCCGAAAACGAAATATCGATCGACAAGACCCTAGTATAATTATTTAATGGGAAAATAATGATACGGTAAAGTGAGTCGAGTCGATGGTCGTAAAATACAATGTCGAATCGACAAGATCCTAGTATAATTATTTAATGGGAAAATAATTATACGGTAAGGTGAGTCGAGTTGATGGTTGAAAAATGTAATATCGAATCGACAAGATCATAGTATATTTATTTAATGGGAAAATAAATATATGGAAAGGTGAGTCGAGTCGATTACGGGAAAAATGAAATCTCGACTGACAAGATCCTAGTATGACTACTTAATGGGAAAGTAGTTATATGGTAAAGTGAGTCGAGTCGGAGATAATTTTATCCAAGTCAGTTAATATATATGGAGACATACATATATATTGAATATAGGATCACGACGTGCGTTTTGCGTCTGAATCCGTCATAATACTCGGGGAGTGAAACCACATTTCGGGAGCCGAAATCGTAAAGCGTGTGACTCGTAATTGTCAAGTGTCACGGAACGCTCTGGCTGACATCGAAATTCCCCTCGAAAAATCAAATAGCAGACTACTGGAAGTGGTCATGTTATTCTGTCAACTAAACTTACCCATGGGACGGCAAATTCCATTGCTCATCTTGCAATGTTGAACGTCCGCTACCCTCGTCAGGACGACGAGACTGGTTGTTTATTTGGGGTGGCAATTGATGCGAAGTGTTTTCCATCAATCCCCATAGATATTGAGACGTTGCGTCCCTTTTGTCACGGTGTCTTATAAACTAAGGATGCGAGATCCATTCGTTATGGACAAAGTGACTTGTCTAATCTCTTGTCGTATTCCGATACTCTCACTGCGTGGCCTACCAGGAAGAAAGTTCACTGGCCTCGCTTAAGTGTCGGAGAGGCATTTCAGTTGATGACCATTGGTGCTAGGGCCAAATAACATGCAAGAGGACCCTAATGAGAAGGATGACTCGGCTGAATTGCCAAAGTCTGTATCGTTTTTTTTTTATTTTATCGTGGTGTCTCGATAAATCATGATCCTTCTACCTCTACTATTCTTGTTGCGACCAATGCCTTGATACTGGAAAAGATGTTGGTTGGTTTTTAGGTCCTATGGATACTATTTACCACACATCTAATAGCTACGACGGGCCTAAGGTTTCTGCTGAGCCTGCTGTTGTTGCTGCTATCATTGTCCTATGGCCCAAGCGAATCATGTCGTCGTTGCTGAGAGTGTAGCTCATACTGAGTGTGTTGAGGATGTTTCTATGGCTTTTGTCAAGTTTGATGTTGCTGTTGTTTCGAAGGCTCCTACTAAGATCACTGTCATTGACATAGACATCTATAAGACCCTTGCCAAGCCGCTATGATCATGTTTGTGTCACGATGGAGTTCGTTCCTGTTAACTCCATCTCCTTTGAGGCTTTCGTTGAACCGCTCGTTATCATTCCCTGGCTCTTGCCAAGAATGGTTCTCAAGCTTGGGTTAAGTCTGTCAATGATACAGTTGCTATTATTCGAGTGACTTATATCGAGCATACAGTCGTTCTCCTTAAGAACGATGTCGGCCTGATAAGTCTACTAAAATATGTGGAACCCATCGTTCCCATTTCTTTTATGATGACGGATGCCTTTATTAACCCAATTGTTCCCACCAATGAGCCTATGGAGTATAGGTTGCTGCTGAGGATACGAATAAGGATTCCGTCACCACAAGTGAGCTGAAACGCACCGGGGTGCGTGCTCACCCTGATGGAGCTTCTTGTAGTTATGTATAGCGGACTCGCTAGGTTGTGTGTCATCCTGCTGTCTTGAAATTCATGTTGTGGCGTTACCCCTAGCGATTGTGCATCCTTGTAGTTGCACAGTTTTGCCGACTGCATATCCATGTGGTTGCGTTTCGCTGTCGATGATGCACCTCCGTGGTTGTGCTGCTCCTGATGCAGTACTCCGTTGTTGATGCGTTTCGCGGACATGTTGCGATCATTGTCGTGTTGTTCGTACTGACGTATTGCACTGTGAACGTATTGCTACAATTGTTGGATTGACTTGATGATGTGATAACTTGTCGTTTGATTCACTCTTGGTTCCCTTGGGATAAAGACATTACCCCAAACCCACGTAACCGTTGTTATGTTGTTGAATGGTTGTGTAGTGATGCCATCGATAATGTGGGAATTCGGGTGTCTAACGGACTTTCCAGTAGTCATACTAAGACACTCTAGTCCTAGTGTTAGCACATGTACCTCTCTAAAGTTCGAATCTCGTAGTTTGAGTAATTGACCGAATCATGTGTCGACCTCTTTATATGCCCGCGAGTCTCGTGAGCATTACCTCTTCAAAATCTAAGGCATCAGTGACGCCACGTCCAGCCTTAACCTTTTACGTGCATTTCGGTCGACTAACCACTCTCGAATCATGTCGGAAGGAAATCCCATGATCCACACACGACGGGGTGAGGCTCGTCTTCGTGATAAGGGATTTCGAATACATCTCGAACTTGAAGGTATCGAGTAAATGTGAGCGATATTATGACCCATACCTTTGGGCTAGTAGGAGTTGAAAGACTCAATTTATTATTGCTCATCCCAGTGGATTCGTTTGACATCATACCCGCCAACGTGTCATGCCGATGACTGCGGGAATAACAGCGTGGACCCACCCACGGCGAGTGCATTGGTGGAGTCCCCGGTACCTGATTCGGAGGTCTTATGAAACCCTGAATCTAGAAGGGCATGTAGCATTGTCTACTCTGTGAGGGTGCTACCCTACCGTGATGAAATCTTCGATCAACTCAGCCCTGCGAATGGTGTTATCCTGCTAAGGGTAGGTTTATCTTGTCTTGGTGTCGTCACGTAGACTCTTGGGATAGTGGAACCCTTTCGACCGTGGATCAATACAGGTGTTCCCAGTTATTTTTCGGTAGCATTGCTCGCGCTAGAGCAAAATCCCATGTCCTTGACAGACACTGTTAGAGACACCATAGCAATATGAGCTGCCAGGTCAGTGCGTTTAGTACCTGACTAATCAAGATGAGCTCGAAAGCTTATGCATTGCACCCATTTGTGTGACTACTTGAGTTGTTGAACGGGATGACTTACGGGAAGGCTCAGGACTATCGCTTGTGGTGCGATCTCAGTCGTTCGTTTGTTTGTTTAAGTAACGACTTGGGCGAATGAAGCCATCGAGCCAAATGTAAGATCTATGTCAGATGTATTCATTTATGACTCAATTTCACCTCTTACCTTGAAAGGTCCGAAAGATGGAACCTTTGGCGAGTGAGGGATTCCAGTGTTAGGACTCCTTTCACTCAGATCACTGCATAGGATCGGATAGTCAATTCGAGGGAAAGCGTCCTGTGTGGTTCAGAATTGACTTACTAGGTTGCTAATAACGATAGGACACCAGTGCTTGTGAGGCACATATAGCAGGACAAGCACTGGGTACCCTTGTTTTGGGTAGTTACCAATGCTCTGCTTACCGCCTCGAGGAAAGCCAACGTGTTGAGATGTTGCCGAGACCCTATCCTCTGTTTGTTACGGCAACCATATTATGATGATTCATATACATCATCCTTATGTTGACCAATGTGATGAGGCGAAGTGAGCCTCTAGACATTTGTGTTTAAGTGGGCTTAAATTCTCGCGTATTGTGGAATTGTACGGTCGTATGTTGAATATACACTGTCTACTGTTTGGGGAACTGAGGGGTGAAAGTGACGCAAAAACTTTCGACCTCCGTCAGTCCATATTAGGCGTCCTGGTACCACTAACCATAATCGCTCATGCGAAAGGTTGTAAGTGGGTGCATAGTGGATTTCAGTCCATGTGAGGATACGGGAATGCCATCCGCTACTATAAACAACCTTAAGCGTCCTCAAGAATGTCGACTGCTTTGTGATCTGGTAAGATCACCCGATTAGTGAAATTCAACGAGCGAACCTAATGGTCCTGTCGCCTGAGGTGTCCGGTGGCTGTGATGGGACACAGGTATTGATCAATTGCTGTTTGGAACCTTCTCATCCCCTACTCGTTGCAGTTATAATATGAGGCATACGGATAGCCACCTATACTCTTGGAAAGTTGTGGCTAGACACTAGATGCCAACGTTCATAATATCGGATTTTAGTAGTCATCCTGCCCCAGGGTGTGTCAAACCTTGAACGCAAGTCTGGGATACTCAATTTGAGATGAGTATGGACTACCATTCTCGAACGAGTGAATTATTGTCCTAGACGGAAGTGTCCTGTGTGATACGATTAGTGTCGGTGGCAAATCAAATTCGTGTACTTCATCGCCAGAATTTCCTATGTGATAGGAATTAACACCCTGGTGTTCGGGGTGTACTGCTCGAAGTCCTCTGGAGTGCATATGTGTACGTCTCTAGTACATTGAATGACAGATAGAGAACATACACATGACCTGGCTTGAGTTCAAGAGATGACCAACGAATCTGGTAGATTCAAATCTGCTTGAATAAGTGGCCAAACCGATCAGGAAGTTGTACTAACAAGGCGTTGGCCTTAGGAACTTCGAATTGGTATAGGACTTTGCTGAGTGTTATACTCTGTAAGGGTGTTGTTAAGCACGAAAACGGTAATGGAGTGACTTCGCTTAGTACTCCAGTGACTCGGATATGTCAGTTAAAATTGGCCTTGCAACGAACAAGCTCGAACTATCGCAAGAGCTTAGTGGGACTCTTGATGAATCCCGCAAGTCTGGCTTGAGGAAGCATTGTCAATTCCTCGACCGACAGAATTCAGGTTGACGCAAAGCTCTACTATTTCGGGAAAACCGATATTTGTGCCGGATTGCGATATCCAAGAGCTCGGTCGTGGCCGGCTCATGACATTGTGTTCGTTAGAACGCTAAGCGTGAACTTGGGATTCACGTAGAAAAGGGGTAATCGTGTGAGTCGCAAACATCCCGCCCCGTTCAAGGATACTAACGTATCGGATGACTTGAACTGAATTCCGGGACGGAATTCTCTTAACGGGGGGAGAATGTGACAACCGGCAAATTTCGTACAACGATTAACGTGATTCTAATCATGTTTTAGAAGTAATTAACATAGTTTAAGGTTAATTATGATTAGTTGAGCTAATATGAGTCCTACGATGGCCTTTTGAAAGTTCGTTGAAGCCTTGATGCCTTTAAAGAAAGACTTCGCGTATTTGACGTAACGAACTGACATCAGTGAAAATTTGTCAAACTGGAATAACATAAGCTTATTCTATGTAAATACGGCACGTATTTACTATCGATGCGAACGGATGTGAAATCGGCGTGGTAAACGGCCAAAAACGCAGCGTTTTGGAGAACGCGGAGAGGAACTGACGTGGGATTCGAACGTCCAAACGCGTGGTTTTAACCGTTATCGAACTTTCGGAATAATTATTTATTATAAATAATTTCATTTGTTAAGTTTCGATGGTAAACAGGTCGTCTAAATGAAGGATAACACAACCGAATCGATTAACGCGATTTTAACGCGTGTTCCGTTTTCACGCGTCGAGTTACGAAAATAACATTTAAATTGCTCGGTTTAGTTATGTTTATCATTTCGAATAAAACCGACTAGTTTTTGTAATTAATTATCGGGCCCAAAGTAAAACCGAAGCGAAAAACGTTTATACGGGTTCGATACGCGGTATACTCCCACCTACCAACAAACCCTAGCTATAAATACTCTTATTCTACTCCTTCTTCTTCTTCATTCATCAGCCGCTACTGCTCTCTCTCTCTACTCTCTCTCTAAAACCCGAATCACTCTCTCTCTCTCTACACTTACAAGACCCACGATGCTCCTTCTTCCTCGCCATGCCCAAGATCGGCCGCCACCACCATGGGTGGTGGCTGTGCGGTGGTTTTATAACCCAAAACGGACAGAAACAGTAGCAAAAGGAGGTGCTAGGGACGAGCTTGGCTGTGGTTGGCGTCGAACGGGTCAGTGGTGGTGGTTACGAGGCAAAAGATGACCGGTGGTGGTGGGTTCAGGTTGTGAAGGTGACGTACGGCGGTCTGGTTCGATTATTGGGACAGATGGTGCCTGATGGGTGGTGGTTTCGGGCTGTGTAGGTGGTTCGACTGTGGTGGCTCATGGGAGGCCAATGGTGGCTGTCGTGGTTTCGGTCACAGGCCCCGGGGTCCAACTCAACCATGGGTCAGATCGGGTCTGGACCGGTTATGGTTGTGGTTCGGTGATGGTTCGGTGCCGGGTTGGTCCGGGTCAGGTCAGATCTGGTGCGGTTTGAGTCCGCTCTATTTTGGTTCGGGTCAGATCTGGCTCGGTTTGCGCGTCGTCTTCAAGTTCTAGTCGTGGGTCAAGCATGGTAGTCTCGGGTTAGATCCGGTCAGATCCGGTGAACCCGTGGTTAGACGGGTTAGATTCGGTTCGGTCAACTCCGGTCAAACTTTGGCTCGGTCAACGCGTCGTTCAAGACGTGTCTAGTCACGCACGCGCATTTCGGTATAATTTAATCGTGTTTATTCTTCGTTACATTTATAAAGCATATTATAAATATAACATAAAAGATGTGTTAACTCGCGGCGAACCATATACGAAAATAAACAAAAACTTGTATATTAAAACGTGACTTGTGTTTTGTCGTCGGACTAAATTGTTGGACTATACGCATATATATTTATATAAATAGTATGATTTATATAATGGTCAAAACGTATAAAGTCTCGTGGATTAGAAATGCGGATACATATAATGTCGTCTTTTGTTTAGGTGTTGATTTTGGGAAATTGAAGACAACTTGTGTTGTCTGGTTCTTGCAAAAACAGAGGAAACTCTGCCGAAATTTATAAAATCCGAAGCACAACGAGGTTAATATTGTTGTGTATGTTTTCATAAATGAATTTTCCAAGTGTTTTAAACAAATGGCTTTGTCCAAAGTTGTGACATTTTCGACAAATGATTACTTATGACAATAAAGACAATCATCGAACAATATTTGCACAACAAATATATAGTTTTGTCGAGCGTCAATTGTGTCAACTTCAATGGTTTATTTTGGTAACCAAAACATTGTCAAAAATGCGGATTTGAAATACGTAGACGCTTAACTTATTTGGGAAAAAGTAGTTGAAAGCAAAGCTTCGAAACACATAAAACACTCGGATTTTGGGAAGCGAAATAACAAATATTATTAGTCAATTTTAATAATTATACTTATGTTTCTTCAAAGTATATTGCCCAAAAATAATAATACAAGACAACTACATTTATCCGATTTACGAGGCAAGCTAATACTCGGGATGAGTTATGCGTTTCGTAGTAATAGTCCAACATGGTTTACACACGAATAGTAACAGGCGCGCGACTTGGGTACTATGTCGTATGCGAACACACGAATTATGATAAGTCACGATCGGTTCGTCGAGTTAAAACATTTAAAGACTCGGGTTAGTACACACGAGTCAAGATAGTTGAATAAACTATCTTTTAACCGGAAAATAAGCTAGGCTTATATATGATAGACTTTAAGGTGTCCCTTATTGGTAAATAGGGCACAAGGAAGTCGGTCAAGCTTTGGGCTTTATTTGCTAGCTAAGCATGGAAATTAAGGTGAGTTTCACGGCCCCATTTTACTGTTTTAACTGGGGGAAAGATATGTTTGTCAAAAGTTATCACATATTGAAATGTTTTCAAAGGTTAAAATGTGATAAGTGGCATGATTAGTACTTGAGTTTTTGGTCGCCACTCGGGGTTGGGTCCTCGCTACTGTAACCATTAATTCAGGTAAATGAAACCAAAGGAATATTTGGATAGTACTATTGGTGCCTGACGAGGCCCACCTCTGGTTGATAGCGTCAACCCGGTAAAGACAAGAGGTGCACATATTCTGAACTTAAGTCGTTGGGTTCCGAGAAACGACTTGGAGCGGGGCATATCTATTAGTCTTGGTTTGGTTATGGGACTCAGGGGATTGCTTATCATCATAGTTTGTAGGAGCTAGCTACTCCATACAAAGGCCACAAAATGTGCTGGATTTGCACAGGATGTAAAAATGTCGTATTTACGAAACTAAAACCTGTGAACTCACCAATATTTTATATATTGACGTCTTTTTAAACATATCTTTCAGGTAACTAAGTGCTGAACAGGTATGCGGCTAGTACGGTGGAATTTGGGATGTCGGACACTGGTTGGGGGTTTCATCTATTGTTACCATCGGGTTGGGACATAAACGGAAACGCCCCGCTTTAAACTTAATGTTTATGATTTTAAGTAATGTTTGAAACCAGGTATCCCTTCCCGACATCTTAATATAATGATCTTTTCTAATTAAATATAGTTTGTGTTAATCTTGACTTTGATATGCTTTCGAGCGTCGCGCCACGTGTTTCCGCCATTGGCGTGGTGTGACAAAATGAAGAACAAGGAAATTTGAAGAATTGAGCACTGTAATTTATGGTGGCGCTCCTTAAGCTAGCTCTGTTTTAAGAAACATTACATAAGACTAGAATCGTAGGCCTTTAGAATAGCACCGTAAATTACACTTGTGTCAGTTTGTGAAAATTTAAAATTGGCCTATAAAAGCCATAAGTTTAGGGTTTCGTAGGGAATTGGTTTCTCAGTCGCTTTTGTTGTTCAATAGGTGATTTGGAGGGTTTTTTGAGCGTGCCAGATTCATTTATGGTGGTAGTTTTTCTATTTGGATCAAGAATTGAAGAGTATGTGATGCAAATGCACAACTAGTTCACCTGTGACCATCTCTAGGTGTAGGGTTTGTGTGGTTTGATATTTTGAGTTTTGTTTAACCTAGTTGAGATTGAGTTTTGTTAGAATCTTAAGACTATTATGGATTTAATTGTTATTTACATGATTTTGTTAAAATATTTGGTTTTGTTCTAGTTTCAACACTCATTAGCTCTTAGTTTCTATCCATCATGAATAATTTGGGGAGTAAACTACACAGATGGTCCTTGTGGTTTCCTCAAATTAAAAGTATGCTCATCAGCTTTTCAAAATTACCCTAATGGGATCTGTGGTTTGAATTTTATTGCATCAGTGGTCCCTGACTTAGATGGAAGTTAAGTTTTTCAGTTAAGCCTATGTGAAATTACTAAAATACCCCTCTTTAAAAAAATAAAACATATTATAAACTATTTCTCAATCCTTCTCTCTTTCTATATTGTTGTGTCTCTCAACCCAACTGCCAACACCATCTTCCCCCAACTACCACCACCAATCATCTAGCACCACCATCTTCCCCCAACCACCACCCCCAAACCTTCCACCACAATCTTCCCCCGTCACCCTCACCCTTCAACTCCTGTGGCTTCTAGAAACTTTTGTCAGCCATCCTTACTCCTCCGTCAATAACCACAAGTGAGCTTCTACCCTTTCAATCCATACATTTAACACAAACTTCTGTTACCAATTCCAACAAATGTGAGTATCACAACTCAGTCTTCATGGAATCAGTTGTTTCAAGTGGGTAAAATAATATAACGATCTGAAAGATTTTAGGGAGTGTCTAAATTTTGAATTTTTGAACCCGTTTGTCATTATCAGGACCTGTAGTTGCAATAGTTTGGTGTTTTCTCTTTCATTCCAGCAAGTGTTAACAGCGCTGGTTGTTTGAGGGAGGTGGTGGTGGTTGGAGGAGGAGGAGAGGGTGGTGGTCTAAGAAAATATATATAAAAGATTAAACTGCTCGGATGGTCCCTATGGGTAGTTTGGTCATTTTACATGACTTGACTGACAAAATTTAACAACGTTAGCTGGTAGGGACCAAAGTGTTATAAAATGTCAACGTTGGGGATCATTGAAAATAGATGGGGCATCTGTGCAATTCGTGCAAACCAAAGAGACCATTTTTGCAGTTTACTCTAATTTGGGGTTGAGTTTAGTTTAGCAAAGCTTAATTGTTGGTTTGTGAATAGAAATCTTTATAAGTCGTTTCTATAACCGTAACATAAATCAAATAAACCATCGAAATCATGTCTATTTGATTTTAGACTAGGTAAAAACTAAGTCGCACATCCTATTGTGCAAACTTGAAATATGGGGATTGTTTATCTTTCTCATGTATTGTTTTTAAACCAATCTCAGATAAATCTAGTTTTCATAATGAATCAAATCAATCACTTTTCAAATTTACTTTTCATGTCTGTTTTACTGAATACAACTGCTGACACTTTAAACTGATTAACATGAATTTAACACTCCTTTTAAACGTATCTTTTGGTTGACCTTTCAACATCGATCAATCGGTAGCTCGCTCTCATAAAAAAAAAATCACAAAACACGTAAGATCAATTTGTATCTAAATTTATTTAAACCCAATTTTTCCACTCATATTTTCTAACAACTTGACAAACTAATCATGGCTAGCATCGAGATACGAAGAACCAATGTAGGCCCACAAGAAAACCAAGCTAGTTGGTGCAACCACCTACTCATATTTATCTCGCCCGTCAAGCAAGATCCATACCCCTGGCAAGAACATACCATCATGTGTATATATCATGATTTTTTTCTATTAACTTTCAAAACAAATACTATATCTATTTGCAACAAGTTATATATATTTGTTGCATCACATAAATAATGATAGTGATACCTTTACACCCGTGAGCATAAGATGTACTACATCCCATTATTTTTAGATTTAAAGCCAAACTTGGTGGGTCATAATTGGACTAAGGTGACATAGGAAATCAGCAGTTTGATTCGTGTTGGGTAATAA
>JAUTDX010002535.1:0-63759 GCA_030844895.1 Ambrosia x helenae | reverse complement strand
TTTCAGCGATATTTGGAATAAAATGTGTATTTGTTGCTTTTAAATTTTAATAAAATTTTTCTACTGTATTTATTCTTATACGTTATACTACTCCAAATAATCGTACATTGTTGAACCGCGTGTCAACGCGGGCAAATATCTAGATCTAATATAACATAATAAAATATCTAATATGACAACATAATTTCAGCTCACTCACCTATATTAAGTATGGTTTATCGTTTGTGATTTATTATTAGAGTAAAATATATTTGAAAACAAAACCCCCACCAAAATAGTTGTTTTTTTTTCTTTCCGTTTTTTATATAGCACTATGGTACTCGTTGAAAGATAATAAAACGCTCGTTAATTTGGTGTAATTTTTTTTCTTTAAAAATCTCGTATATAAAAGATATTAACGTTTAAAAGTTATGGGAGGAAACATTAGAGAGAATTTAATTTTGTTTTTAAATTCTTATCTTTTCCTAAAATAATTATAATATATATAGATTTATTAAAAAAAAACTCAAAATTAAAAATCATACATGAAGCCATGTGACACATTCAAAGAGGGTTGAGCTTTCATTGAATGTCACATCATCAAAGTTTAATTCTTTTATTATAAGTTATAGATACTCGCCCCTTGAATTATGAGAATGTCATGTTGACACACAGTTATTTATTTATTTATTTGTTTTAAACAAATGTAATGTTATGTAAGTTTAACAATTAAAAATTTAAAACTCGTATTTAGATTCGTTGGATTTTGACTAAAAAGTTATATAAAGAATTTTTAACTATAGTCTAGAGATGAGCATTTCTACCGTACTGATTGACATTCGGTGGCTACTTTTTGGTGTTTTTTAGGATAGGTACTTTCGTTCAAATATCGTACATGGTTTCAGTACCGGTACCTAATGTTAATGATTTTCGAAATCGTACTTTCGATGCCAGTGTGGAGCTCATCCTTACTATAGTCGCATAAAATGTTGCACCAACTGATTTTCACGGTTCAATGGTTTTAAAACAATTTCTTTTAAGATTTTCGAAAGCGTAATTATGTATTATCTTTTTAAAGAACCAAAATGACAAACCAAACCAGATGGTTGGTCGGACTGTTTTCATAGTTTATGGTTTTGAACCATTTCTTTTATTATTTTCAAAAGAGTAATTTTGTATTATCTTTTTAAAAAAATCAAAATTGCAAACCAGAACACACGATTGTCTCTTGTCTACACCGTTTCCATAGTTTAATGGTTTTGAAGTATTTAACCATTTCTTTATTTTTTTTCAAAAGCGTAATATTGTATTATCGATTTAGAGAATCAATAAGAACGAGGATAGCACATAAAATGTAACACCAAGTGTTAGCAAGGTATATCAATGTTACAAGGTGCGCCTTAGAGCATTCACAATAGAATCCCCATCCCTCATCCACTTACAACCAATCACAACCACATATTACACTAAACCCCATTAAATTTTCTCTCTCCTCAACTCACAACCACTTTCAACAAATATTAAAAAATAAATACAGTTTTTCCCTAAAAGATTCCCAAAGAACCCACTATTTACTGACACACTGTAGATTCCATATTTTCTTCACTCACAATCACTTTCAACCCTCCAAAAAAAAATCTTGTTTCTTGCATTTTTTTTATTTAAAGACACTCATTTATACCCTATGTTTGACAAAATATGACAAATTATTGCATAAGCTTAAATAAAAATGCAAATTTTAAAATTGATAATGTTATAAAGAATTGCATAACGACACATAATAGCAGTCATTTACTTTTTCATTATTCACCATTGATTTCCCTTTAAATACTCATTATTATGTTGGTTTCAACTCAAATGTATTTGTATATATATTAAACTAGTTTATCTTGGGACCGTCCCGGGATAGACTAATCTAATATGAAGTGATAAAATGTGTACTATAAAAAAAATAAGCCGTTTTTTTAGAATTTTTTTTGTAAGGATCAACACTCGTCTTTGTACAACTGTCATTTTCTCAATACACTCTAAAGTTTCGATGTGAACTCGAAAAAAAAAAAACAAATTGTATCAAATGATATGTTATGATGATGTTGATAGTAGGTGATTCTGATGTTTAAAGTGAGCATGTGTTAATGATTGACGTACCTATTAAATTTTCGCTGAGTAAAACAATCAATAGGTAAACAGTGAAGATTCATTTTAAAGATAAATAAACATGATCTAACTACTATCGACTAAAAAGATTGTAGGATAGTAACTTTAGATTCGCTTGATAAACTAAACATTTTGAACCTGTTGTTTGAAGATTCATAGACGTCAAACCAGTAGCATATAAATGATGTCTTTAAATAAAAAGAAATGTAAGGAACAAGATTTTGCGATGTAAGGCGCGCCTTGTAACATTTATATACCTAGCTAACACTTAGTTTTACATTTTGAATGTAATAGTAAGATACAATTCTAATTTAACATGTTGCACTTTTTTTCCTTAACTAAGTTTTTTCCTATTAGGTTTTTTAGTAAGTTTTTAACAAGACAACATAACTCATCCAGTTGCATTACTTTATCTCATAGGTCCTGAAGTACCAATGAACATCATCCCGAAGCATGTTGTTAATTATGATGCGCATTGCACTCTTTTTCCCTTAGTTATGGTTTTATCACAATGGATTTTCCTAGCAAGGTTTTTTAACGAGGCATAATTACAAAACGTATTATATATAATAAGATTCGAGACACTATGAGGATATCATACTCCCACAAAAGATCAATCTGAATCCAGCTACATATTTCTTTTACTTTTGGAAGACAATGCAAACTCAATCAAAAGAAGATTAATTGTACTACTTTAAGATAATGCAAACCGAATCAAAAGAAGCGACATTGGACTATTTGAAGACAATGCAACTTGAATCACTCAACGCGAAGAAGACAACATCAAAGATCAAGTGAAGCCGTTGTCATTGAAGATTGGATTCTACATACATAAATATATAAGGGGAGTAATGTACACATGGTCAAAGTACTCTTTTCCTAAACTAAGTTTTGTGTCGTTGGCTTTTCTTAGTAATGTTTTCATGAGGCAACATTACCGATCTTGCAGTATCAGTTAATGAGGCAATATAATAGTTATGAAGTGCCTATTTCACATCATCCTGAAGTATGTTAATTTATATAATGAGCCATAATATGTAGAGGGGTGGGGGTTGCTATAAAGAATTGCATGATGACACATAACAGGAGTCAATTACTTTCTCATTATTCACCATTGATTTCCCTTTGACTACTCATCAGTATGTCGGTTCCAACCAATGTATTTGTATATATATTGTAAACTCCATAATGAAGGAAGATGGACACTTGGTGTTTGAGCATCTTGCTGTTTTAGCATTCTCTCAAGTTTTCTTTTTAGATACTTGCCAATTGGCTGATTTGGTTACAGGCCTATTATAAATTTTGAATCATAAACCGAAGCGTAAAATCGTTTTTTTTTTGAACGGCAATCGAATCACTCACGGATCACTGAAGTATCATCATGCCACCAGTGTTACCACGCGATCATTCCACCACCAAGTCACCAATTCAGGAGGAAACTCATAATTATGAGAAAAACCCCCTTGTGAGATTCGAACCCATGACCTTATAGTCCCTAAGTCTTATCTTACTATCAAGATGCCGCTGGGCATAAAATCGTAATAACCAAAATGTATACATTTCACACCGGCAAACTTTTTTTTTTAAATTTGGACCGTATCCTCACGATTTTTAACACACATTTGTTTCTTATTTAACGTTCATATCCACTTTACATTTGTCTTTTTTTGTTTTTTTTGCCCAATTTTGGATTTTTGTTTACTTTTAGACAATGTAATATCTTGAGTTCATTAGACATGTAACCATTATACAAACATGAAACATCAAAGGGTTTGTATTTTAGTAGAGTATCATGAAGTGTATTTTCCTCTCTAAATAGTTGAGAACTATAATCTTGATGGACTTCACTGTACATTTAATAGTACCTTTAGTGAATAACATTACATGTTAAATCCTTCCTCTTTTAGAAGTACATAAACGGTTCACATAATTTGCCAGTCAGTAACTTGTGAAAGTATTTAAGCAAGACAATAGGCAGGGTAGTCATGAAATCTTGACTGAAGATCTGATCAAGAGGGGATGGCGTGTGATGGGTGATACGGCCAACAGGACGTAGATCCAGGTGGGAGTTTGTCGTGATCTCTACACCTGTTTACTCAACCAGTCTGGTTGGGTGGTGGTACTAATACTAATACTAATATCCATTGATAACAACAATAAGATGACGAAAGAACATGTAAATCGCTCAAATAAGAAAATAAATGTCCAGTTTCAATCATTATTAAAACATATTCGCATCAACCAACAAAGAGGAAGAAGCATGCATAGACTTAAGAACAAAAGTGCCAAGCTTATAATATGATAAGCAATAATATCTATTACATACCTAAAATTCTTGATGATTCTAAACTTGAATCAGTTCTTGGCCCTGGTAGTGTTGTTTTCTTTGATTCTTGCCCGATTATCAAGCTTCACAAAACGCTTTAGTCTTCGTAAGGGAGAGTTTCTATATTTTTCCTTCTAAGCTCACTCAAAGCCGGTTTCTTGTCCAGGAGGTGCCATAGCCAATCCGGATATTCAGAATCAGGTAGTATTTTAGGGTCGGTTCCATCTTTAAGGATATTTGCCCCGACAACAGTTGTGGATTTGACTTCTTGCTTAAAGTTGACTTTTTTGGAGCATCGGCAGCAGCCCCACCTTTCCCTTTCTTGGCTTTACCGCCAACAGCAAATGTTCTAGAAGCTCCTAATTCCCTGGTAACAGGAAGATTTCTCAAAGACTTGATGTAGTTCATTGCCATGTCACCTTCCTGCAAAGTTAGCAACTTGTAATAATGCTGTATAAAGAACAAAAAGTGTTGAGACGTCTTAACGGATCAACACAGCCAATTCTGACATATGCTACAAAATGACCCGCTACCCCACCTGCCCCCATCCGGTACCACATTGCTTAATTTTAGATCAGGCAAACAAGGAGGAATTATGTCATACATCTGTGTCAGGTGCTCATTCAAAAGAGACAAATTTCTTACTGAAGGGTTCTGCAATTCAGCTAACGTGTAAGCAAATAACCTAAAGTACATACTAAATACTAGCAATAGAAAAGAAGGGGACATAAATAGCTCACGAGCCGTCTAAAAAGGAACTAAAACATGTAGGACACCCAAAGACCACCCAAGTGAAGGTACAAGAAACCTATACCGCTAAACTCCCTAACGTTAATCCTACGTCCCCAAGAACTCCAATCACTAAAATAACCTCTATGTACAGCCTAAAAAGTCATACAACCACCTGCGCCTCAAGCCCTATTTATATGCACCTTGAATGCGCCTTTTGTACACCCACGCCTCAAGCAGTCAAAGGCACACGGCCTTGCGCCTGAGTGTACCTCGCGTCTAGGCGCGCTTTTCTAAACCAAGAATGCAAATGAATTAGCCTGTTTTCCAATTTCTACATACCCTAGCACAACACTTTATGAACTATAATTTCACAGTTTCACTACTGGGACAAACACGTGTCTTAACTCTTAACACAAACAGATCTAAGAACACAGCACGGCTACAATCGCGCAAACAAAACACGAATATAAATCTATTGACAAATGAAAATTTCATCTTTTTTTTTAACGGTGACTTTCATATGAGTGACCCAATGTCACACTGCCTAATTGGCAACCCTAGCCAAGGTCTGCCCCAGACTACATTGTCTTAACCAGGCCCGCGCTTGTGGTGTCACGGCGTTTCCCTGGAAAACGTACTCCCTCTACACGAGTTTCCTCGCTGTACTAACAGTCGGGTGAAAACCGGGTGCGGCTTAGGATCGAACGCTCCTCGGTGCGTTGTCACCATCATTGCCCGGATGCCGTAGAAAATAATGAGTGGGAATTGAACCTGTCTTTCCCCGACCACTCCGCCACTACCTCATTGGCGAAAATTTCATCTAAACCAACAAAAGAACACTAACTGAAATATGTAGCAATCTGACCAATTGGCAGCAGCAATAAGATCATAAAAATGCAATGTTAATCAATCTATCATCAGCAATGAGAGGCTTGAAGCTAATAACAAAAAATAATTGTTCTATTTCATCAATCATACATACATCAAACACATATCCGTAAACATCTGGGAAACTTAATTGTTAAACATGAAAAGAAGATCAATTTAATAACAAGAAGTTACACAAATCGGCAGAGATGATCGGAGTTGAAGTTAAATAACCTGTGAGATAGCAGCAACCCTGAATAGCAACAACACTTAGCAGTGAGATGGCGAGAGAGTAAAAGGATGAGGAAGCTGAGCTAGGGTTTTTCTTTTCGAGCTTCGGTCCTGTGGTCTCTTTTTTTTTTCCGGTTACCCGTGTATCCACTATGCACGTTAACATTTTTTTTAATTTTGATGGTTTTTTTTTTTTCTTTTGAAAAAATGAAAATAAATAATTCCAACTATTGACTATTGGCCAATAACAGTCCCAACTACGAAAATCACCAATATTGGTCCCAACTTTCGACATATTGAAACCAATGGACCCAAACTAACGGAGGCTAACTCCGTTAGTGTGATGCTGACGTGGCATGCTTAGGTGGCAAGATGATCCTACGTGGCATCCTACGTGGCATGCCACGTGGCAAAATGATCCTACGTGGCATCCTACCTGGCATGCCACGTGGCAAAATGATCATACGTGGCATCCAACGTGGCATGCCACGTCAGCATCACACTAACGGAGGCTAACTCCGTTAGTTTGGGTCCGTTGGTTTCCAATATGTCGAAAGTTGGGACCAATATTGGTGATTTTCGTAGTTGGGACTGTTATTGGCCAATAGTTAATAGTTGGGATTATTTATTTCCATTTTTCCTTTCTTTTCGACTAGTATTTTAGGACCCGTGGATTGCGCAACACCATAAAATCAAACGGAAATTAGACATAAAACATTGAGTACACATGCTTGTTGTAGCATGTTAACATGCGAAAATTAGACTGGAACGTAAAACATATAAAAGAATAACCAAGTTAAGATAGGCCACCGTGGAGACAGAGCCACTAATTAGAAAAAATAGACGTAAAAACGTTGAATCACATACGCGCGTTACAACGTATTAATTAACAAAATTTAGACCGAAACATATATATTATTGTAAAAGATAAAAAACATAGAGGACCAAAGTTTATAGTGGAAAAGTAACAACAACAACAACCATACCCGACGAGTCAATCCCACAAATAGCAAGCTATATGTAGAGTCTGGAGAGGGTGAGATGTAGGCAAACCTTACCTCTATCCTTAGAAATAGATATGTCGCTTTCATAGAGACTCCCGACTCCAAAATAAACAAAGGACCAACAGACTGAGCTATTATAATAATAATAATAATAATATAATAATAATAATAATAATAATAATAATAATAATAATAATAATATAATAATAATATGAGACCAATAATCAATGAAGTGAGAGAGGTACTATAAACTAAAAACACGTTCAACATCAAACAACAACATATATGCGCAAAAACACGAAAGACAATCGCCTATAGTGGAAAAGTATTGGGGTTAAAAAAATGTTTGTGACAATTTTATAATAGATGAAAAGTGTACGAACTAAAAGTAACTCTTGAAAATAAAGAAAAAAAATCGGGCTAAATAAGTACTATTACTAAGTACCAAAATTTCTTATATATAGTAGCTCTGAATCATCACATAAATTAGAGAAAATATTTGATAAGTACAAGGGGGAGGTTGTGCATGCGGGTAGAGGTATCGCTACCCCTACTCGACCGGTAACATCGTCGCCAATCATGAAGGAGGTGATACATATTTCATTCCGTTTGACTCCGTTAAGAGCTCTCACTTGAATAACTTGGATTGAATCGCAGTTGTACAACAAAAAAAAAGTAGATGAAGCCAGCTAATATGATGTACATGTTTGCAGTCCTCTAATAATCCCTTAATTCTTTTTATTTTTTTCTATTTACCTGTTAATACCGTTTAATGTAAATTTCTCTTTTATTGCTAGGGTTATATATTCTTTATGTAGTTTTGAATCATTTTATGAATTAAACAACACACATTATCATTTGTTACAATCCGTCAACAAACTTGGTAATTGAATAAATGTTATTTGATTAACGATTGATTACAATAATTCAATAACTATTTCTTTATAATCTATTTTCTGTTAAACCTTAAAAAATGTATCGTGATTCATTATTTAATAAAATTTGTCATTTAAAATTCTAATTCAAGACTGCCCGTGTTTTCACACGGATTTACACTGATATAATTATAATAAAACTGATTAAAAATAAGAAACTAATCATTCCAACCTCATGCCAATACTACCCAAAACTCCAAAAGATATAATCATATATTTACAATTTTTAAATCAATTAATTAATTAATTAATTAATTAATGGTGGTTTGAGAAAATAAATCCAGTCCAGCAGTGAGGGGAGCCTGTAGTTATATTTTCTTTGTAGCCGTTAGGCCCATTAATCCCCTCTTTTCGAATTCCGCAAAGCAATATAAATCCCGCCCCTCATCTCCCTCATTCAAACCCGCAGACCGTTATCTCTCTCCTCTTTCTTTCTCTCTCTAGGAGCGTTGCCTTATTCTCTCTCTCTAGAATAACATTCAGAAAGAAAGAGATGGCGACTAACATCGGCATGATGGACGCTGCTTACTTCGTTGGCCGATCCGAGATCTTATCCTGGATCAACTCCACTCTCCAACTCAATCTCTCTAAAGTTGAAGAGGTTTGTTTGTTTTTCCCCAATTTCTAACCCTAGATTATGTTTATTATATATTCGATGAGCCGAAAAACAAAACTAGCCTTAGATCTTTTATTTTCCCCAAAATTATAAACCCTAGATTAGTTTACAGTGTGTTTCGGATTGTTTTTTATGTACCTAACATCACGTCAAAGAAGCTATTGATATATGTTCATGTTTGGATCCTTATATGTGTATTGAAATATTATGTTATGTTAGTGATTTGAGTTGATTGGTTTGGTTTGATGCAGGCGTGTTCCGGGCAGTTCACTGTCAGCTAATGGATGCGGCGCATCCTGGAATGGTGCCGATGCATAAGGTCAATTTCGATGCCAAGTCAGAGTATGATATGATCCAGAACTATAAGGTTCTTCAGGATGTTTTCAACAAACTCAAAATCACCAAGGTTTCTCCCTGTTCTTGTTTTGGAACTGTATGTGTCAGTGTTGTAGAACTCGCTAGGCGCTAGTCGGCCGGTGGGGTACCGGCTAGCGATTAATCGGATTGGGATTTTATATGTAATTTTCAGTTTATATACACACTTTTTTTATATGGAATCTTTTTAAGTAGAAAGGTTCTGGCCGCATCTAGTCGGAATCGCCTATTTTCTTTCGATAATTTCCTGATTTTTCTCCTTTTTATTGCAATTTTTGACTGATTATAGCCGACTAGCTACTAATGGACTGAATAACAAAAAAATACTCAGTTGACGGCCGACTAGCTACTAATTTGTATGATTGTGATGCTCTGATTGTGTTTAGAAACTAAAATTATAATATAGAATTTATAGATTTTTATTTGTGACATTTGATGCTGAGTAATACATAATTTCTGTTATAGCACATTGAGGTAAGCAAGCTAGTGAAAGGAAGACCGTTAGATAATCTTGAATTCATGCAGTGGATGAAGAGATACTGTGATTCTGTTAGTGGAGGTAGTCAGCACAAGTAAGTTCTTACTGATTTTTATCTCAGGTAGACATTAGAATTGATAATTAGCTTATCTAATTATCTAATTTCATGTTACAGTTATAACCCCATGGAGAGAAGAGAGGCTTGCAAAGGTGGAAAGAAGTAAGCAAGAAATCTGCACCATCACAATCCGCCAGGGGTCTACAGCGGCACCTAAATCTCACCCAGCCCGAAGAGGTGAAGCACCTCCTGCCCACCCAACAGGTCCACCTGCCAAGGCTGCCAAGCCCTCACCAACCATAGACGTCTCTGCATATGATCAACAGGTACTAAAATCACACAAATGGTGATCTAATTCAAGTTATGCAGCAATTAGGGTCTTATATTAATGAATAACTTCAATTGTTATGCAGATCACTGAATTGAAGCTAACTATGGACAGTCCTTGAGAAAGAGAGGGATTTTTACTTTGCAAAACTGAGGACGTCGAAATCCTGTGCCAGTCTCCTAGTATCTCAAACTTGCCCGTACAGTTTCTCGCCTTGATTAATCTCAAACTTTTTGTAAAGTGATGTTTTCTGTATGTAACTTTATGTATGTAATTGCTATGTTTTTTCTGTTTGCAGGTAATAGAGGCCATAAAGAGGATATTGTATGCTGCTGAAGAGGATGCATCTATAGTGGAAGAAGCTCAGGCCATGCTTCTTAACCAGGAGAAACTGGTAACTGAGGATGTGGAAGAAGGCAAGACTCAAAAGAGGAAAAGTATTATTAATCTTGATGTTGATGTGCGGCAAGTGACACATTGTCACCAAAGCAAAGGGTGTCTAATGCTTCTGATGTACACTGCAGTGGTCACCTCTTATGACATACTGATGGGTCATCTTATGTTGTCTACTATGTTTCTTCATGTCTTGATAATGCAACAAACTCTCTTTCATTTTTGCTTCTTTTGTATCCTGTACGCGATGTGTTTGACAACTTGTTTTTGTTGTCGAGCAAACATAATGTTGCTGCAAATGCGATTTGATCTAATTCATATTTGACCTTTTACGAGAAATTACAAAATGATGTGATAATAGCTTGTGCGTGGATCATGCCAAAAAGATGAGAACAAATCTCTAAAAAAACACTAAAACAATATTAGAATTGTTTGAATTAGTACCTTCTTGAACTGAGTTATGTTGGTGCTCATTTGGTATCGTGAGGATTTGGATCTACCCGACCCATATGGCGATACCAAAAATTGTTTTGGATCTCCCCGACCGATACTATTACATCCTGTGTGACTTTTGAGTTATAGTTTTCCTCTCTGAAACACTCTGTTTCAACCATTTTACTGAATATAACTTTGGTTATCATATTTTCACACCATCTGAGTTTAGCAGTGTAAAATTTAATAGGAAAAAAGTGTTTTGGATCTGCCTGACCCATACGACCGTACCAAAACATTACACGTAGTGATACTCTTTTGAACTATGTATGCTTAAACACCGGTTTCTTACTGCACTGCAGTTGAATATCTCTCAGAAGTATTTCGAGCCTGCAGAAAGTGGAACTTCAGTAGATTTTAGTTGTGGAAGCGGGTTGTTTTCCCTACATTTGCAAAATCCGAACCCTAGTCCAAAGTCGTAGCGCTTGATTGTTCTTTTCCCTAGCTTTTTATGAAGATTTTGCAGTTATCTTTCATTACAGCAGTCTTGCACTTGTAAGGACAGATGTTTCCAGGCTTCCAATCTCATCAGGCTCAAATAATGCAGTTCATGCTGGTGCAGCCTTGCATTGTTGGCTATCTCTTTCTAATGCAGCATGTTACCTTTGACTTTTAGGGTCATATTTATTAATTTTTTACACAGATATGCTTTTTATATACAACATTCAATAAGAAAATGATTGTGTTAGTTATGGGTGGCAATTCTTGACACAACACTAATACATTCTGGTTTTGGGCCATCATATCTAAGCCGTTTCATAAACGGGTTGTGTTAATTATGGCTTGTTTAATTAAGTGAGTTGTGTTCGGGTTGATGTTAACTCATTTAATTAAACATGCCGACCCTCCAATCCATTTAACCCATCCATTGCAACCCTCCAACTCATTTAATACTCTCACAACTTGATCATAACCCAATTACAACCTGTCATCCCGTTTGGCTCATTTAGGTAAATAGGTTGGGGTTGATGTCTTTGACACAAATAAATATATGAGTTGTGTTCGGTTCAATGATTCAACCTGATATGGTTGACACCCCTATTTTTACTTGTTTTATAAAGTGTAAAATAATCACAAGAACTTTACTGATATTTTCACATTATTAGCTTAGCTTTTTTGGAAATTGTAGTTAGTCCATTTTATAAATGTATTTACTGATTAAGAAAACCATATTATTTCAACATATGATTTTTTGAATAAAATAAAAAAAATACATTTTGGATGACTTTCAATTTGTTTGACCCGTTCAACCCCTTTGGCGTGTTTCAATAAAATTAGGACAATTAAAGAGACTTGAGTATTTATACATTTTATTTATGTTTAATATGATAAATTTAGTCACATATTTTTTTGATGTTGACATTTTGCTATTCTACGTCTTCCATAGATTAAAGTCCTTCATAAAATTTGTGTACTGGTTTCGATTCGGTTCCAATTTGTGTACTGGTTTTGGTTCGGGTTCGTTTGACCGGTTTTAGCGTTGGTTTTAGCCCGTTTTCGTTTGGTTTTGGCTTGGGATTTTTCAGTACCGGTTTTGACTGGTTTCGGTTTTACCGTTTCCGGTTCTCGAACCGGGTTTTTGTGCACCTCTACTCACAGGGTGCCATTGGCGCCCACAACGTGGTGTTTAAGAAAATGGAACATATCGTTGTTATTGCCATATGCCATAAGAAAGTGGAACACATGGGTAAAATAGTTCTCGTTATGAAAGTTGTGGCAGTTTTGTATCAGGAGACATACTATTTTAGGCTTTTAAATTATACCTCTTTTTCTAGATTCAAAAAATAAAAACCACTAGCATAGCTCAGCTGGTCATTGGCGATTAGGGAAAGAAACTTGTAGTCCATAGACGCAAGTTTGATCCCGAATCGACCCGGTTTTCATCCAACCGTTACTTCAGTGAACAACAGTTACATTGGGCTTGTGTGGAGCCGGGACGGTTACAGGCGAGAGCCGCTAACAGTCCCCACAGCACCAGCGTAGACCCAGTTCAGACAATGTAGTTTAGGCTTGTGAAGGATCAAGGCTCGCCGATTAGGCGGGTAACGAGTGTGACCTAATAAAACATGAAAGTCACCTGTAAAAAAAGTATAGATTCAAAAAATAAAATTAAAAATACAAGAGTCACATTTAAGAAAAAATATATTATAAAAAATCATTTTATAAAATTAGATTAACCCTTGCAAGTTCATAGGCATATTCCGTTTCCTACATCTCTCTACCCACCCACCCCAATTCAGTTTCCACCCATACCACCACCACCACAACCACCATGATGGATCCCGGAGCCACCCCCACCACCACCACAACCACCGACGGTCCACCATCATCCGGTTCCTTACATTCAACCGACACACCGGCAGCCGCCGTACAACGTTGGGCTTTTGTAATATCCCAACGCTACCAACACCTCCTCGACAAGTCAACTCCCTTCATACTCTACCGTTGGATCGTCTTCTGCGTCGTGGCGATTATCTACACCGCACGCGTCTTCTACTTGCAAGGGTTTTATGTTGTCTCCTACGCTCTTGGGATTTATATCCTTAATCTCCTTATTGGGTTTCTCTCTCCTCAGGTTGATCCTGAGTTTCAAGACCTTTCTGATGGCCCCACACTTCCTAATCGGAGCTCCGATGAGTTTCGCCCCTTTGTTCGTCGTCTTCCTGAGTTTAAGTTTTGGTAATTATAATTTATGTTATTATTATTATTATCACTATTATTACAGTTTAGGTTATTATTATTCAACAGCTTATTTCAATTGTGATCTAGGATTAAGTTTTGAGTTTAGTGATAATAATAAGTAATTTAAGATTGTTTGTTTATAATAGCATGGTCTAGGGTTTGTTTAAGGTGTGTTTGTACTGTGGTTAGTGGTTATGAATTGGACGGATGTAATTAGCATAGTTGTCAAAGCGCCTAGGCGCACTCAAGGCGCATAGGCCGAGCCTGGAGCCTAGGCACAAGGCGCATAAAAAACGAGGACTTTTTATAATTAGGCGCATAGTATAAAATACATTTTTTAGGATTTTAGAGATGTTGTAGGCTTGTTAAGGCTACATTAGGATGTTTTAGGGTTGTTTAAGACTTGTTCATAACTCATTTAGGATGTTTTAGAGGTTTAGGCAACTTTTAGCTTGAATTTGGCCGGAAATCAGCCTGAAAACAGCCCCGATAGTGTGCCTTAGTGCCTAGGCGCGCGCCTCACAGGGCGCAGCGCACTTGGTGCGCCTGGTTGCACCTAGGCGCGCTTTGACAACTATGGTAATTAGTTGAATTTACTTGATGACCTTGGTTTTAAAAAGCGTGTTGAGGCACGAGCCACATTAAGGCTCAAGGGTCATCGCTTTTTCGATTAACTCAATAATGCCTATAGTAAACCCAAGAAGCACAAAAAAGGCATATTTTGGGGTTTCCTGGTCTCTTGTACCTAGGGTGTTTTTGGCTTGTACATGTAGGTAAAATTGTATAGAAATCGTATTTATAGCTGTAATTTGGGTAGGGGAAGCTAAAAACCTATGGGATATATAAAAATATTTTGTGATTGTTTTGCGCATCGGCTTTAGACCTCTTTGCTTTTGTGTGCTTTGCGGTTTTTGAAACCAGGTTGATGACACTTTGGTTACTGATGGATTTGTTAAAGCATTGTTGATAGATTAGAATAAGTTCATAGCAGATTATTAGATAATAAGATCGTTGGATTGGCTGCTCTGATACTCTAATATAATAGATTTTTTCTTAAGGGCGTGTATAAATAGTTGGGATGTTGCACCGTTATACTCCTTAGCTGTTTATTGAGGTGGTAATCATGACTTGTTTACCTAGAAATGAGTTGGTTTGGGCTGTCTATATTATTATATATATCTAACGGCTCAAACGATAAAGAATAGGCAACTTGGTTACAAATGAAAATGACAATATGGACAGGTCGAATGTGTAATTATATTCTTGTAACCTCTTAAATCTCTTTTTCCAGAAAAAAGGTATCTCAATATTATATTTATCTACATTAGTTGTTGTTTATAAAATTCAAGAAAAAGGAACATAAATGAGTTGGTTGTTCAACCTCTAACTTGTATAGTTGTATTAAAAATGTACCCTTTCTGACTCGATTTTCTGAATAGCCAAACTGGTTTCAACCTGTTATCTAACCTGACCTGCTTGCTCATTCTGCAATAACCAATTGTGGGCTTACTGGGCTATCTTGTCAGTATTGTAAGTAGGCTTTACTACGACATATACAGATACATTCTTGAAAGTAAATGTATTATTCTTGCAGTCACAAACTTTTCTCTCCCAACGTTGTAGAAGAAATCATGAAGAATTGCCCCTTGTTTATGACAACTTTTTTGTTAGATTATTTTAGAGCTATATGTAATATCTGATATTAATTTATTTTATTAATACGGTTTTAGTTTTTGGGATGTTCAAATGGTAACCTCTGTAAATTGTGAAGTTCAAACTTCAAATGGCATGCTGGTGCCATCAATGGCTGCAAACGATACATGCAAATATGCAATTTGATGACCTGAATTTTATTATTTTTTTTATAATAGGTATTCTATAACAAAAGCCTTCTGCATTGCTTCGTGTTGACATTCTTCAGTGCATTTGACGTGCCTGTTTTTGGCCTATACTACTTTTTTACTGGGTCATATTATTTACTCTCACCATGAAGAAACAGATACTGCATATGGTCAAATACAAATATGTCCCATTTTCCTTTGGAAAACAGGTATCCACTAGCCGCATTTTATATAAACGCCATACTTACTTTTTTACACAACTATTTATCAAGTAGTTTCTTGTACAGAGGTATGATGGAAAGAGGGCAAATCCAACCGAGAGTTCAAGTCTTCTTCCCAGAGACTGAAATATTGAAGATTTTCGTAAGTTTTATTTCTTGTACTACCCCCGACGCACATTATTAGTTTTAATGGTTCGCTGACCTGCTCGTTCTAGAAGATAATTTCGTACAGGTTTTAATTAGCCGTAAAATTTTAGACGAATGAAGCTTTGGTTTTTTTTTATAAAGGCTATCCAAATTCGGTATCATACCTGTTTATGTCTCTGTGTTTGTGTCTGAGTATCTTTGTATGCATAGATTTTATATATGTGTGTGCATAAAATATGTATATAAAAGAAACTGATCCCATGCAAACCTAAAAGCCTGTCCCCAATCCGGCAACACTCATCGACATTTAAGGTTTTTTTATTCCAACTTCAAGAAATCTTTGATAAAGAAATTCTGATATTTTTATGCAAAAATTGTATTTTTGTTGAAAAAAAATCTGGACACTCTTTTCGCAAGCCCCATGGAGGTTAATATCCCATTTTCGTGACAAACTGAAAGCATCAAACCTGGCCTTTTCTCTCTATGCAGTCAAGGATATTATGAAGCTGGCCTGTAAAACCTATAGGCTATAGACACCATAAAATGTCTGCACAGAAGTGAGGATTAACAGAATCACAGCTGCAGATAATAGCCCAAGGGACAAGGGTTACTAAAATTATTATGTAATAAGCTCGCCCTCCGCCAATTCTGCCGATGGTTATAAGACCGATTAACCTTTTCCTGCTACTTGGAAAGATAACTATTGAGAATGTCAAAAGCGACCTCTTGACACATCCGGTTAAACAGATTAGCCATATCAGCATCATTATCCAACCAGTGTCAAAATTCCGACAGTAAGGCAGGTACATGAGTCGTCTTGTGAGTTTATCAAATTGTCCATGAAGATAGCCACAACATAGAGTCATTCCCACAATCTAAATTTGACTGCTTGAAACTGAACATAAAACGATTGGTTTTCTTTCCTTAAATTTGTGTCCTGCTTCTTTAAGCTCAGTTACCGAGTGTATAAGCTGAGTCTGTCACACCAGTTTGTCAGGATGCTGCTACTCTGTGGTTTTCTTTTCAGGGGCGATCCTTTAAGGGCGGGAGGGGCGGCCAACCCCCCCCCCCCCCCCCCCCCCCGAATTTTCGTTCAGAAGTTCCGATTATATAGTATTCGTATAGAAATTTTTTGGTATATAAGGTTTCGACCCCCCGAAACTAGTGACTTCCGACCCCCCGTGACTTCCAACCCCCCGAAGTTTCGGGTCAAGATTCGCCATTGTTTCTTTTTATCCATTTCTTGGTTCCATTTGGAGGCCTCTCTCATTAATTGACTATAAGACTGTCTAAAGATAAATTTGGTCAAACAATGGGTCAAACGTGCTCACATACCCAAGTGATGATTCCCTTTTATTCTGGTCGCTTTAGTCAATGGTTCTTTGGTTAGCATTAACGGTTGAAAATCCGAAGCGCTAGTTTTGCCACCAACCCTTCTTGGTCATGTTGATCGCGTTGCACTCCTGATAACGGTCAAAGTATGAACAATGGAATCTGATTCTCGAGCATCACCATTTATATATATGAATCGTATGCATGCTCCTAATTGCAAAATAAAAAAAGGCCCATTTACATATAACACAGTCCATGGACTTGGACCATGTGCTTTAGGCATTGGCCCAATTCAACTAGAAGAGTAGAAGTGCACAAAAAAACCAGATCCTGAACCGAACCAATATTGAAACTGGTTTGGAACTGACTTGAACCAGCGGGTTGTATTCAGTTTGATATGACCGAGTGCTAGCCAGGAGTTTAGTTTTAAAACACTAGCCGAAAAGTCTCGTTTGGGTTCCCAGTTTGGCATTTAGAATGGGTATTGTACCAATCCAAAACCGGCTTCATCACTCGTTTGTTTAAATTTTCAATGCAAGTATAAATTAGCTTGACAGACACACATTGTTATTTATCTGGTGCTTGGTGCTTTGGTCTCCTGCTTCTAACCTGAGAAAGGCAACTCGATCTTGAGTTTTTAAGAACGTTAAATGTTTAGATACACGAATATATGAAATCAACGATAAAGGACAGTTACTATCTCACTAATAGCATATATGTGGGTGTTGTAGATAATCTTTTGTCAACATAGATGTAATGAGAGCTTTAGCTACAAATTTGAACCATGTTATATAATCACCGATTATCATACACATTAGCGTTTTTACGCACGAAACACAGCTAAAATAAGTTTAGATACCTTGAAGGACCAAATTATGTAAATGCAAAATGGTAAATCATGTTAGTTCTTTTTATGCTATTAATCCAGATAGTAATAATACATACAAACAACAAACTGAATCGAATTGAATAGTAATTCTGTAAAAGAAGCTGTTCACTTTCGATCATGAATATTCTGTAACCTGTATTAAATCCATAACTATGTATCTCAACAAATCTCCTTACGCCCCATGTTTTCTGTTACCTCGTCTTGATCTTATTCTAGTGTTTGTTCGTCTTGAACCAAAACCGGTTTGGTGTCTTTACGGGTAAATCATTTTCGAGCTATTGACCATCATGACCATGATCATCATACCACTATTGTATACACATGGTCATCCTTTAATATAAATGGTGTGGATATGACTTGTTGGCCATTTAGAAATAGATATGGTGGAAAACCCATTTGATAATTTGCTTGTTAGATTAAACAATCTGTACCAGAAATAGTTTGGTCATTGGATTCTTTTTTGTATGAAAGCAATGTCATAAGTAGATTGTCATCTCTTTTGACTCTTTTTTTTTTCTTGTTCCCACTGTAATTATATACAGGGATAATCACACAAATAAACATTGACCAAATGTTTTTACCAAACGAGCCACCTCCCGCCTCCGGCTCACAGGTCTCGAGACGTCTCCATGAGGCTTTAGTGGTGAACCAATAGCTGATTGCCACGTGTCAAAAATATAATAAAAATATCTTCACAGGTCCCGAGACGTCTCCATGAGGCTTTAGGCGTTGGGAGACGTCACAGAGACGCTTCCGGCACAGTGGAGACGTCACAGAGACGTTTTAGGCGTCGGGAGACGTCACAGAGTCACTTAGGGGCTGTTTGGTAGTCTCTTAATCAGCCTATTAACCATTCAGGTCTAAATCATTCAGCATTCAGACTGTTTGTTTCAGCATCTGAATGGAATGATTAAGTGCTGAACCATTAAGGTAATAAGGGATGCTGAATGATTTAGCTCTTAACCATTCAGAGCCTCTTAACCATTCAGACCATCTTAATGATTTAGCACTTAATCAACCAAACATCCCCTTAGAGATTTTTTTTATTAGAGGAGAGAAAGAAAGTGAGGAGAGAGAGAGACTTGGGAAAGTGAAGATTTTTTTATTATATTATTGACACGTGGCAATAGGCTATTGGTCTGTCACTAAAGTCTCACGAGACGTCTCGGATTTAGGAACCGTCTCTCCAAAAACGGTTGAGCTGGCCATTTTGGTGAAATGCCTTGGTCAATGGCCAAATGTGTGATTTTCTCTTATACACATGCATATCGATTCTTACGTTTTATCCAACAAGTAAATTTTGTTTTTCAATCTAACAATATATGTTAAGATCTAGTTTCAATCAAGTAAGGGATTCTAGCCAATTGAAAGGATCAATAAAAACAAACAATCATTGCAAAGAACTTTGGTCCAGGGATGGGATTGGTATAATACCCGTACCAATATCGAAAATACCAGTACCGAATATGAACAGAACGGGGGTAGCAAATATGTTGGTACTGTGCGGGTACCTGTAGCGGTATTTTTAATTTTTATTTTGAGCACTCGTACGAGTATCAATAGGATACGAGTACAAAAATTGTAAAAATTTAAATGACTACCATAAATATCATAATACAAAATAAAACGTAATATCAAATTAATTCGTAACCAATAAAGCATAATACCTGACCAAACATTCCAAATGTCACAAAAAACCTTAAAAAAATAATTAAAAAAGGATATGCATTAAAAAGAGAAAAACTTTTGAAATTCTATTATAAAATTCGATATCAGTACCATTTTTTTATCATATTCATACTCGTACCAATACGAAATCAGTAGAACTAGGTACCGAGATATACGTACCGAATACCCAAATTCAATAAGGATACTGTATGTAGGAAAAAAGCTCATCCGTACTTTGGTAAGTTTAGTTTAGAGATATTATTACACCTTCGCCGCTTTAGAAAGTCATTAAACAGTGTTAGGTGACCATTTAGTACTGTGTAAAAAATTGTTGTTAAAAAGAATAAGCATAATATAACATGAGTAAAGATCAAATACATATAGTTTTTTTGTAAGAACCGTGAGAATAAAGGGGTAAAAAAAATTTATTTTTTTCTTTTAGAATTTTTTTTTTCCCATGTGCTTAAACATTCTTTCTAGATGAATAATACAAAAAAAATAAAAAAAATAAATTTTTTTTAGTGTAATTACGTCATTAAGGTAAATACATTAGTTTACACTAGAGTAATTATGTAATTACTCTACACGTAATTACTCTACACCCATTTTTTTTTTTTTTTTTTTAGTTTTCAATACTATAATACATGTTTAACAATATGGGGAAAAAAATTTTAAATTTTTTTTTTAAAAAAAATACCCTCCTTTGATTCTCACAGTTCTTACCAAAAAAGCTATTTGTACCGGATATTTCCTCAATATAACATACCTAACAGACTTAGACAAAAAATAAAAAACGAAGATATATGTATCGTAGCACAGAATATATAAAATTTTCTTTTTAAAGCTAAGCCTAATCAAGCTAGGCTCGAGTTTAGATTTTCATCTTGGTTTTAAAACCGAGCCTTGAGCTTGTCTAGTTGTCTTAGCTCGGCATATGAAGAGTTGGTGTACTACTCAGTTTTGAGTCTTAGCTCCACTAAAAAGAAGCTGAAGTCTCAAACTAAAGATTGAAGTACTAGCTTCTTTCCAGAGAGCAGTGTTTGATGAAATATTTATAATGTCTCAAACTAATCAAAGTTGTAAAGTATATTTCACGCATATGTTAAATAAAACAAACAAATGTTTGGTCGTATGCTCGTATATGATCATTCCGTTTTTACCATTTAGGAATAAACTTTTTATCAAAATGTTATTGTCATATTTCATTGTGGCGTACTCCCATACGTAATATATTAAGTATATTTGGTGTGTTTGGTCTAATAATAATATCCAGTATGCATATAAAATTAGACGAAAAGGACGACGGAGAAACAGATACTTCAAACATATTAATTAATTATAATATTATAAAATAAAAAATAGGAAGATTGAGAAGATACGGCATCACAAGTCATAACAAATCTTTATGGTATATCTATTATTTTGCTAAACATGTATAGAAGATGAGTTACAAACATCATTCATTTGCACCCATCTTTACTCACCGAACCCATCACTAATTATTTTTAGTTGCTGCATCTTCCTAAACCAACATTCCACTAGTACTCTCAGTTTATACGAAATAGACATCATTTATTGTATACTAGTTTATTTACTGTCAAATTGTCGAGCGTTGTGGCGCCGTTGTACGCGATGTGATAAATTATAGGCTACAATCAACTTGACTCGTTTCCAAACTAAATTTATGTTGAAACGTAAATTAGTAATCTGAATCAATAACCGTTGAATGAAAATGTATTAAATTTGACCCGCCTTGTCTCCAAACAAAATAACGGACGACATGAGAAAATATAGATTACAATCGACCGGACCCGACTCATTACTGAACTAAACTAATGTCGAAACATATAGTAACTCAAATTTGGACCATAACGAAAAACGTATTACATGTGACCCGATTTGTTTCCTAACCAAATTTATGTAAAAACGTAATATAGCACATCTCAAAACATACATAAAAAGAAAATATCTTATAATTGCCCCGACTCGCTTCGAAAGAAAAAAAAACGTGTGGACGAACTCGAATTTATACCGAACGCACCCAACTCAAACGTACATAAAAATAAAACATTTTGTAATTGACACAACTAGTTTCCAAACAAAAATGACGTTAAATGAATGAGTTGCATGTCAAAACTTTGTGTGGTTAAAAAGAAGTTAGAAAGCACGTGTATCCTTTTTTGTGAAGTTAGAAAGTAGGCGGGTCATTTTTGTTAACTTAGAAAGCTGGTTTTTTGTCAATAGAATTTTGTCAAATTAGAAACATGGTGTGTGTGGGGGTGGGTGGGTTGGGGTGCTTTGACAAAACAAAAACAAAAATAATATTAACTTACAGCTTCTCATAAATATAAACGAAGATTAAGAAAACGTGATTTATTCTTAGTAGTCAGGTGAGTTTTAAGCAGCTACATAATAATATAAAAGATAACTTTCTTCGATATGATTATAAGAACTTTTAAAATTTTATTTTTATATATAGATAAAGTAGCTAGTGAAGAACTAATGTGTCACTTATAGGGAGAAATTGTAAGGAATACATTGATCTTTGACATGGTCCTTCTTGCTTAGATTTAACGTTTTGTTGGATTGTTTGTACTTTTGGCGACGTGTGTCCTAGTACAATTAAGGTACCAATCTATCATGTGTCATGTGTGTGAATAAACAACACTGCACAAGTTGGGTCGCGTGGATATAGTATTTTATCTAGTACACTTTGTTGAAAATATGTAAACAAAAAAGATCATAACATGCAAGAAGCTATTCGTTTAACATTATTTTTTAGCCAACATTAGTGGAATAAAAGGAATCAGTCATGGTTTAACATAGTAATTAATTAATCTTTATCATTACACACACATTGATTAACTCATTTTGTTATTTTCACGGGTTACAAACCCATACCTCAGAAATACTTATGATGACAAATGTAGAGCTATTGATTGTGGAGGTTTAAGTTAAGAATAAGATGATCATCAATGAATATATCGATTTTGATGGGCAAATGATTTGAACCATGTTTTATAACATGGCACACACCCGTTTGCTAGAAATATGTTTTATACCGAGCTCTTTAAAGGCTTAGTATTGATTGTGTGCATTTGTGACCCACGACCATTATTAATAACCAACATGAATTACTTGTTAACTAGAACACATATACATAACAAATCAATCAATGACAATCAAATATGCCATGTATCAATTGATCACATGATTATAAAGAGCTCTAATGTGATTGGATCAAATACCAAAAAAAACATACATATTTCCTTGTAAAGTATGTATTTAGATAAGTTATGAATGACTGCTTTAGATATTTATGGAACTAAATAGGTATTCATATATACGTGAGTAATCAACACTACAAGTGTTGTGTTTGTGCCATATAAGGTTGGAAGGGGCATGATCACTTGAAAACCAACGAATTATAGCTTAGAGAGAATTACTATTTGCGTCCCTGTGTTATAGTCGATTTAACTACTTGAATCCAAAGTTGAAAACTTTAACTATTTGCGTCCCTGTTGGGAATTAACTAACATCTTGAGTCCAAATTTCTAACTCCGTTACCAAGTCTGTTAATTCTGTATGAAATGACAAAAATGCCCCCACTAATAAAATACAAAATACTTATTTAAATAAACCCTCCCCATTATCATTTGTCATCCTCATCTCCACCCCCTCTCCTCTTTCTCTCTCTCATAACTCCCTCCTCCTGCCCTCTCTAGCAGCGACGGGCCACCACCATTGTTGGGTGGTGGCAGTGCAGCGATTCAAGCCCAAAAAGGAGGTCGTTCGAGGGTTTTGGTGGCCAGGTTCGAGGTCAGATCGGGTAGGGAGAAGGTGGTGATGGTCGATTGTGTGGTGGTGTAGGTGGTCCGATTGTGGGTTTAGGTGTGATCCGGCTCGGTTGTGGTCGTTGAATGAGGGCTGGTGAAAGTGATATTGGTCGTGGGTTAGATGGGTGGTGGTCCGTAGCTGGTGGATCATGGTGCAGAATCGAGTGGTGGTTGTAACGACGAGGTGGTTGAGATGTTTATTAGGTGTTGATTTGGGTGTTTGGGACTGATCGAGTCGGGTTTTTATCAGGTCTCGAGGTTCAAGTCAGACATCAGTTTTGGGTTCGTTTTTCTTTCCAGTCAAGCCAGATCTGGTTTGGTTTGAGTCCGATCTGTTTTGGTTCGGGTCAGATCTGGCTCGGTTCGCGTGTTGTTTTCGAGTTCTAGTCGTGGATCAAGTATGGTGAGGTGAGGTGAGGCGAGGTTGGTAGGGTTGCAGTCAGGTGGTTGTGGTGGTGGTGGTGCAGTGTGGCGTGGCGGTGGTGTGGTAGGGTTGAAGTCTGTGTGTTAGTGTGTATGTTAGACAAGATATATAATAATTATTGTAAAATATTTAAAAAATAAACTGTAAATACATCATGCATTGTATGCTTGTACATTTTATGTAAATGACAGAAATGCCCTTCAAGTTAACAGACTTTTTAACGGAGTTAGAAATTTGGACTCAAAATGTTAGTTAATTTCCAACCAGGGACACAAGTAGTTAAAGTTTTCAACTTTGGATTCAAGTAGTTAAATTGACTATAACACAGGGACGCAATAGTAATTCTCTCTATAGCTTATCACGCCATTTAATTACTTGATCACATCTCCATCCGGTTTTACACGGACCACTCATTACTTGATCATATGGATTTTTTTTTAAATATACAAAGGTCACAAATCCCCCTTGTTCACTGTTATGGTGATCCCAAAATAAGGTCATCACACCGTGATCACCGCAGTTGTAGCGTGTGATCACATGAACCCATCACGGGAGTGTCCCATCCCTCTAATATTTTATCATATACGTTGTGTCGATGATAGTTAAACAACGTAATGTTAGCCAACGATAGTGGAATAAAAGAGATACTCACGTAACTTCAAAATATTCATTATCCTGAAATTTATTTGAATTACCTTTTTTTATTACCACCGAGTTTTTGGTTGAGTGATAGTTCCACGACTTTTCAAATGAGAGATCATGATTTACATCAGTCTTGTATGGCATATTTTGTTCTAGTCAAGCTTTATGGTTTTCCTAAGTGAGGGTTTCCTCTGGATGGGAGGGTGAGCCAAGTTACCACGTAATTGTCTTTAAGTGGAAGGGTTATCAATTTGTTAGAATAGAATAATCTTAGGGGCTGTTTGATTGTTAAGTGCTGATTATTAAGAAGTCTGAATTGTTAAGTGCTGAATCATTAAGATGAACCTCTTAATGGTTAGCTTTTTTGTCTCACACTGGTATGAGAGCCTCATTAAGGTTCAGCTTAGTTCAGTGCTTAATGGTTCAGCAACATCCCAAGTATTAATGATTCAGCCTTAACCATTCCATTGAGAAAATGAAACAAACACGCTCAATACTGAAAATAACAATGTTCACCAACAAACTTGAGCAAACTTTGTCACACAACAAATATAAACTAGCTAACATTTTTTTTAATTAATATCTAAACAAAAAACAAAAATATCAAAGACAATAAATTCTCTCTTTTAATAACATTTATATTTATCATCCATCAGTATAGAACTCTCCGAATTCATTCTCGCCCTCATCCCACCTTCCAATCCCACCCATCCTAATCACCTCCCAAATTCACACACATTACCATCACTCCAATCCCCATTTAAACCACATCAAACACCAAACATCAACCAATGGACACCCCAACCCATCACCCAACACCCAACCCACCCCCAGACCCTACAAAGGCATCCGTATGAGAAAATGGGGCAAATGGGTTGCCGAGATTCGTGAGCCCAATAAACGCTCCAGAATTTGGCTCGGCTCCTATTCCACTCCCATAGCCGCGGCTCGAGCCTACGACACAGCCGTTTATTATCTTCGTGGGCCCACTGCGCCGCTTAATTTCCCTGAATTGTTAACGTTTGACGGTGGATTAAATGAGTTGTCGGCTGCTGCTATTAGAAAAAAAGCTACTGAGGTTGGTGCTAGGGTCGATGCTGAGACTAGGTATGCACGTGACCGCCACGTGCCTGGCTCGGAGCTTAAGCCTTGTTGGTTTGAACAGAAGCCTGACTTGAATAAAAAACCCGAACCCGAACCGGATATGGATGGTAAGAGGTGAAAGGTGGTTTGGTTATTTATTGGATTTGGATACACTAACCACAGTTATCGTGTGATCGGGTTTAGTTTTCAAACAATTATGTAATTGTTGCTTAATTTCTTGAATAAAATATATTAACTTTTTTTTTTTGCAAGTTTTGGGATGGGTTTCAACAATTATGTGTTTAAATTAGTTATTATGTGATTGATGGCTAGAGTTTTGAGTTATGGCCCTACTAAGTGGTTAGAGATATTAAAGTGGTTGTTGAACTACTTTTCGCGCTCATGTTATGTCGCGAGTAGTACTGTGGAAGAAAAGACTGCAAAATCCGATCTAATGTATTGTTGATGATTAGTTGACATGTTGGTTAACCGTATCTTGGATTGTGAATATTACTATTAAGTAGTGAAAGAGATTAAGAAAAGATGGAAAGGAGTTTATTATTTGTTTTACGTTTAGCAATACATGGAGTAACGCTGGCTTTCAGAGGTGGATGGATCTTAAGGTATATCAAGGTTATGAAAATTAATGCAAATTATGGCTTGTTAGACATCAATGGCATGGATTATGGCCTTTTTGGACGCAAAGTATGGAGATTTTTATGGCGATGGGACATTCTTGTCTAATTATAGCCAATCACACGCATCTTTTATGTTGTAGTACAACGTACAACATGTAGTATGTTCACCCCCTGCCAATGAAGCCACGTCATATAGTGGTGGAGGCCAGTGGCGAAGCTTGACCCGAAGATTCGGGGGGTCGGAAGTCACCGGGGGTTGGAAGTCACTAGTTTCGCGGGGTCGAAAACCTGTATTTCAAAATTTTCTATACAAATACTACATAATCGGAACTTCTGCGCGAAAATTCGGGGGGTCGGCCGCCCCTCCCCGCCCCCACTAAGCTACGCCAATGGTGGAGGCGGAGGTTTTAAGGCTTAGCCTATTTCCTACACTGGGGTGCCCAGTTTGAATCCCACACCAGCCGGGCTTTGCTCATGTACAGCCCTGAGCGAGATGCCGTTAAAAAAAAGTATGTTTACCTCCTATTTGGTCTTTTTATGGTGTTAAAAGAGTTTTATATGTTTAGCTACTCATTTTGATGGTTTTTTAAAACATCTTTCTCGAACATGAACCGCATTCTTTCTAGGCTATATTTTTATGTTAATTCAATTCATTGGTTCCGAACAAAACAAATGTAAATGTTGAAAAGACCGGTAAATAGTTAGTGACTTTTATAGTTGACGTTATCTAACACATTTTTTTACCTCGTATATTTTAGACTATATTTTGTTTCGTTTAAATGTTTTTTGTTATTGTACAATTGCGATGTTAATTTTGAATGGAACAAATGGCTGCCTATCAAGATCAACAGCTTTGGTTGGCGAGCAATTATAAATAGACTGTCCATACTGATTGCCTTGGAAAGGAGAGGGGTAAACGCGAGCCTGATCCTCTTCTCAACTTGTGGTTTAGTGCCAAAGAGCTATGGCTACAAATCAATTGATGGTGTAAAGTTACAAAGATCACAGAGCCCTTAGTTCGTGTGAAGTATTGGAGTACTCAGGCCATAGCGGATACAGGCCTCGGCTGCTGAAAAAGCTCTTGGATGTGGTATTTTAGAAAGCCGTGTGGTGTATATGGAGAACGAGGAATGAAAAAGTCTATTCGATGGTGATAGACTGATAGTATAGTGTCCATCAAATTCACATTTTGCCGTTCAAAAAAATTGCTACGTTAGTTTAGAACAACACCCTAACAAAAGTTAATATTTAAAAAATGAAGAATAGTGATTAATGATTGGCAAGTCAAGTAGATGCGTAGTGTTTCTGGTGCTGTTGGCGCAAATCTTGGTGATTTTAGGCTACTAACTATTGACTTATTGGTTGAATGGTTGGTAAGTCCAGTCATTGAGTTTTTTATATTAAAATATTTGTTACAGTTAAACTTACAGTTTAAAAAAGAAAAGTTATTGACTACTAGTTGTCATTGCTAATCATTAGGCAATCCTCATCAGAGATTTTTATCCGCGTTTTGTTATATTATAGGCCGTCTGTTGAGCCGTGAGTGACCGTGCGTAAGCCACCAACGTGACTCTTAAGGAACCTCATCACTTGATCCCGTTATGACTGGAGGTGAGCATCGGCGCGACCAAAGGTTTGTTTCTCCCGTTAGCCCACGCGACCACCGTCGCTTGTGCTCGCTCACACCGGGGTTCGCGTGGGGCTGTTGTGGCTAGATGTGAGCACCGGTGCAAAAACTCCGTTCGCGTAATGCCGCTCGCGCTTCCACAACGGATAGTCTAACCAACAAACACTGTAAAATTTTTAACATGTGTTACACCTAAAAACCATTTAACCTTTCAATAAAAGAATTTCAATTTACACCGTTTAAATGAAGGAAAGTACCATACCACTATACCACTAGATCATAGGTGGTTAAATCATGTCTTGTACTACTCGACCAGTAGACCATCGGTAGTTAAATCATGTACAGTTTCACTAGACTAGTAGATCATTGCTAAATCATGTTCGTGAAAAGTTTCGTTGTGTTCGTTAATCATAGCAATTAGTTAATTGAACGAACATGAACAAATATCTCTTTCATTCCGCTGTGTTCGTGAAATTTCATTCTGTGTTTGTTTTTTTATTGTTCATTGAAGATTTTTTTTTACATTTATTTATTTTGTCTAAACTTGTTATATACTTTGATTTTTATTTATTTTATTATCATAATAGTTGAAATAGGAATCATATTCCACCATGTTTTGTGCACCATCACCGTTCTCTTTCCGCCCTCATCACTCACATCAATGAATACGATGGACGTGTATCCATGATTCAGGCTTCCAATTTCAGCATCACTCCCTTCGCCATCCCATAAAGCCTCCGCCGCCTTCACCAATTTTATTTGTGATCGTTTGTGTTTGAAAATTTAATATATGTTAGTGTTCGTTTTGTTCATCATCGGTTGTTTGTGTTCTTTTATTTTTCATATATGTTCATGAACGTTCGTTTTTGTTCGCAAACTAAAATTAACGAACGAACATAAACGAACGTGAACGTTTTATTTCTTTAATGAACAAATACTACACAAATATCGTACCGTACAAGTGTTTATGTTTGTATTTTACCGATTTCTACCTTCAAATACCGTACACAAGTACCAAGCTCATCCCTTGATGGAATGATTTTGGTGTTTAAACGGAATGAGATTCCTTGTATAATTAATAATACATGATTCATTTCATAGACTAACAAACGCCCTCTTTTTATTCTATCATAATAGTTTTTTTCATTGCACATTTCATTTCTGCATATCAAACGCTACATAATTTTATAATAGAAACATTAGTGTACTGTTTCCCATCATTTTAGTTGAGTTATAGCTTAATTAATTAATTTCTTGACCATCAATACTTTATTTTGTTTTTCCCCAATTTATGTTTATTCACCTACTTTCTTTCATTTACTTAAGGCCATACGTGTGGTCATACCCCCCTCCACCATTACTACCTCCACATCATCGTCACATCAGTACATCACTTCATCATTCACCACTACCCTCCATCACCATCCACTATGGTATGTTCACCATCCTTCATAACCCTCCATAAACATTCCAAATTTCGAAAGCAAGTGGTTTGTGGCAAACATGACAACCCTCGCGGTTGCCACGTCGTGAGGGGGCGGTCTTGATTCCCGTGGCCTCATGACCATCACAAGCCTTTCACAACCCCCACACCATGTGGCCTTGTTGGTCAAATCCGGGAATCTGGGGATAATGTTGCTTATATGCCATGTAAAAACACTATACATGGCGACTACGTATAGGATTTGAAATTCTTAGTCATTATATGAAGAGGATTCAACATATTCAACATCATAGTTTCAAAATTCCATCCAAACATTCATCATCTTCTTGCAATAATTCACCATTTCAGCAAATTTAACATATGACGATGTCATCTTGGGACATCAACTATGTTTTCGGTAAATAAGCTAACGAGACATACCATTAGCTATTTCGAGCAAGGCGTTGAATTACAAACAAGAGGTTGTGGCCTCACGCGTTCTCGTTCGTGCTCATGATTGGAGAGTATTGCCCGAGCTGGTTGACAACTTCCGGTTTAAACTAGTTGTTTATCAATCCAGCAGTCCTTATGTAATTTCCAGAAGTTTAGTATTCTAGTTGTTTTTATAAGTAGCAATCCACCAGTTTCACAACTGCTGGTAGTTACATTGTTTTCAGGTTGTTAGGTCGCTTTTATGGTGGCGTCACCAATACTTTTCTCTCTTCTATAATAAGAACGACACTTTCCTGCAAATGTAATCACTTGATCACCTTATTAAGATCACTAAAATCCAACATGAGAAAGACAAGTAGAGAGAGTGCAACAAGTGAGAGGGTATATTTGTAATGCGGATTGTACTTGATTCCATAATATAAATTTGTGTTAACATTACTTAATATATCATTGTTATCTATTTAATTTGACGTGTATATGAATTACTTGATGAATTAATGTTTCATGAACTAATTTGATATCAATTCATGTATTATCTCAAAAACTAGGGCTAGCATATCGTGTCAGACACGACATGTTAAGACGCGAACACAACAAGACACTAACACGAATAGGTTAACACGAACACGACACGATAACTTATCATGTCATTTTTTCCAAACACGATAACGAAATTGTTTACAACATGTTAACACAATAAGACAAGAACTTGTTTATAAACATTAACCCTAAAAACGTATCCATAAACCAATGAATGAAAGACTGAGCGCCGTCGGGGTTGAGGAAGAGGACGAGTGACGACAGACGGGTGATGGGTGACAGCGGACGAGGACGGTGGAGTTAAGAAGGAAAGGAGGAATGACTGAGTGGTGTATATGTCCGTACTCCGTCATTTGAAAATTGAAAATTATGGCTCCTTGATCTTTAATCCGCATATGTATAAAGCATACCCACACCCCATATATATAACTTTTTTAATAAAATTACTAACGTGTCTTAACAGGTGCTTAACATGTTAACAGGTCTTTAATCTGTTTAGACACGAAACCTGTTAAGGCCTTATCATGTCGACCTATTTAAGACACGAAACATGTCAAGGTCGTGTAGGTTCGTGTCATTTTATCGTGTTTGTGTCTAAAATTGCAAGCCCTATAAAAAGCACACACCCTAAACACACTCTCAAATCCAACATTAACAATACTACAAATCATCATAACTTTCTCAGGTACATTTTTTCATGCAACTCTTATTTTTTTAGTCGAGGGACTAAGGGTATTTGGGATTGAGTTTGGAAATGACTTATTGGCTTTTTCAAAAAAATTAATAAGTCGTTTCTAAACTCAACCTCAAATACCCTCTAAGTTGATATCAGAATTTGTTTGCTCTTGTTATGGATTGTAGTTTGGTTCTCATAAAACAAACTGAAAATATCCATATGACGCTCAAAGACAGTAGTAAGATGTAAATTTTGGCACATTGTTTCATTTTACGCTTGAAGGAATAGGGTGCCTAATCCTGACGCGGATAGCTACCCTATCCCACAAAATACACCATCCACAAGTAATCCGCGAAAAGTGCCTTCAGACCAACAGGGACATCAGGTCCCCTGATGTCCGCGGAACCAAACCTGCGCGTGATACCAAGCTTAGGCGCAAGGTTACGTCAGCTGTGTGACGTCACCAACACAAAGGAATCTCCGCGTAGAATATTCGACTAACATCAGCTTTTGGTACGAGGACGTACGGACGATCAAGAATTAAGAAGATCATGTCAGGTCCTGAGCACATTCTGCGCAAATTAGAAAGCAACACGTGTCAGGAGTGGTCCAACAACCACTGACAGGGAATAGTGACGTGACTGCTCCCATGCTTCCACCATGTTGCTGTGAACAGTACTCGTCAGAGTACTGTACAAGCATGTCTGCCTGCTGCCAGACGTCATGTCAGACGCCACCAGTTGGTCAACCATGTTGTGTCAGAATGAAGCGCCGTCTGCGCCCAATCACATAGCGCCACGTGGACTTTCAGCAGACAAAGTCATATCTTCTCTCACATCAGCATTAATTGCCTCCTGTTTCCCGCCTATTTTGTGGGCTGAAGACATTTAGGCCTGAACTCAGGCCCAGACCGATTACTCCATTTTCGGGCCATAACGATTGGCCCATGCCTTTCCCTATAAAAAGGAGATCACTTCTCTTTTGCAAAGGATCGAACATTTCATGCAAGAATTAGTCTAGAGAGAGAGTAATACTTGTAATGATCTTTGTATTTCATCAAGTAATAAAATAACCCTCTTTACAGTGGACGTAGGTCGATCTTGACCGAACCACTTATATTCTTGTGTCTTACTTTCAACACACACTTTACACTCTTTATCATCTCCCAGGGTTTCGGTTTCGGTCATTAGTGTGAGCAAAGGATAATAATTATGAGCGAACACGAGTATCAAACCAGACTTATCCACCTTGCAGGTTAGTTATACCGTTGTTTTCTTCAACGCTCTATGATTTCTTTTTTCATTGTAGGACTTGAACCCTCAGAGACATCTTTTATATACACCTTGTACCTGCTACAAGCCTTTTGGCTTTTATGCTCAATGAAAAAAGTTTTCATCAGCTAACTCTTATTTTAAGGTTGAGATTCTGAGTAAAATCTAGGTAAATGAGGACTAAGTTCATATTTTACCCTCGGGAACAAGAAATGATGTATACTTGTATAGGTCAAACCATAACTATTTAAATTATAAAGAATTTGATATTGTTTTGCATTTAAATGGGTAAATTTTGATTTACAAGTACAACCATCTTTAGAATTGCACATTATCTACATATTTATTCTACGACAGTATTTATTCTATGACAGTTGAATAGTAACCGAATATTTTATTTTTATTATTATTTAATTATGTTATTATTATACCATATATAGGTAACGTAATATTTTGTATATTTTATTATTTATTTGTTAATATTTTAGTAACGTGCACCAACGTACTATGCTAATGTGCACCGACTCTATTTTACTAAGTGTCTTTACTTTCTTCCCAATTTGACCACCAAACTTTAAACACTAACTTTCTTACTAACTTACGTACTTTAATTTTCTTTTAATTTGACCACCAAACTTTTATCTTTTAGCAGCGAGTATTTTTTTGAAGCCCACAGGAGAATAACAGTCACTTAATATTATCTTTTATGTCCACGAAAACCCTCCATGCAACAGGAGCTCCCCACAGCGACACGCGATCTTTAACGTCCACCAAACCCTCAACGCAACAGGAGCTCCCGCCGCGAAGCGCGGGTAATAGAATCCTAGTTTCAAAGAATATCAACGATGCAATTAGATCATAAATCTGTAACTGAAAAACGGACAAAGTGGATGATTCCTTTCCAAACTTAGTTGAGCCTTTTGGGCCTTCATGAGTCTGGGTATCTAAATTCCTTGTGGGCCCGCCTATTATTGCATCTGCAATTGTTGATCTTAGTGGACTATGCGCACCCACGGATGGAACCACAGGCCCACTACTGTTGTTTAAGTTAACATCATTTGTGTTCCAGTCCAAACCGTTTTGAGGCCATTAATACGACATTTAATTTTTCAGGTCGTTTATATCCATGTGTATTCTGTAATGCCTTTTTATAAGGGCGTTATTTGGTCATTTGTTACTGATTGGTTATTAATACAGAAGAAAGAGTGTTGGATGTAAAACTTTGGTTACAAAGATATGACAACGCTAAGATATACGGTGGTGGTTTGTGTAGTGTAAGTAAGTGAACCGTGATTGTGTTGGCTAAGTCGAAACCTCAGTAGAGAATGCCGGCAGAGAGGTTGTCGATGGAGTGCTGATGGAAAACCAAGATAGAACTAGGGCCGTAAATTCATGGTGTGTTGGAGTGCACGGGTGAGGGGGTTTGAAATCCATCATGTGTGTCAATTGATATGGAGGCAGGGTTGGAACTTTCTTATTCTTTATTTTGTAGTGGAATGGTTAATTGGAGCTTGCTTATGAGCATAATAAAAGATTTTAACATGCATTTTAAAGTAACAAACCGTAATTCCGTAAATAAACAGTGAAGACTATATTTGTAATTTTTGAAAAGTAAGAACCATAAAAGATAACATCAACATATCACAGGTTTTTAGTGTAATTAGTTGTGAGACAATTACGCATAATTGATTAGAAAGAAATGACATGAAAGGAGGATCTTTCCAAGATCTCTCTACTATTGGCATATATCATTCACATTCCACTATTTATTCTTATTCGCAGCGCTATCCCTGAGAATTCAAGTGTTCAGACCGAGTCGTAAAATATGGTGTCCTTAGTTTTAGATCTTAACAAAATAAATAACGTAAACTATATTTTTTAAATGACCATTAAAGACTTAAAATAGTATCATTTGATGAATCAATTATTCACAATTTATTTTATCCAACAATACGTTCTTGATTTGGTTGTAGTGTGGTTTTTTAAAATAAATGGTATGCTTTATAATAGAGATTTTTTTTATAAATAACGGTCGCCAATGCGTAAAAGTTTTTTTAACTTAAGGGTTTCGAGCCTAGGGAGAGCAAAAAAATCAGAACCAACATTAAAATAAGAGGATAAGGAGTTGGTTCGGGGTGTTCGGGTTATTTGGGTTATATTGGTTGAAGGGATCCATATTATTTTTTATAAAGTTCGAAAAAATGAGAAGAGTAGAGAGTATTTGGTTTGGTTTGTAGTGTGGTTTTTTAAAAAAAATGGTATGCTTTATAATAAGATTTTTTTTTTTATAAATAACGGTCATATAACCGTTGAATTGAATGGCCCAAACAAAGCAACCAATCACAAGCAACGGCTTCCCCGTCCAATATTAGCCGTTTTCGACGGGGTGAGGGGCGGCGAGGGGGTGTTGGCCGGCCCAAGACACCATCACCGAGCCCAAGCCGCCCCCACACCACATAGTCTAAATGATTAGGAGTTACTTCTCCATCAACCGCTTATTCCCTTTGAAGTCGGTGATAAGTGACCATCAAGAGTCAAAAATTAATTGTCACTGTTAAATACTAACTAGTGTGTTTCAAGGCGCACTTTGCACGCCTTACAATTTTTTCGTATCCAAAATACTAAAAAACTATTATCAACAAAGTAACTACCAATTTTCATACCATAATTTAAAAACGACATCTCATACGAACATGAGTATATTTGTACTTATTACTTAATAACATGTTGTAAATGGAAAAAAATGAAGTTGCCCCTTGCCCTTCCTATGTAAGCAATGTTGTTATTTATTATGAAATCATATATAATTATTACTAAAAAAGTGTTTGGACCTTAAAAAAAAACTTGTCCTTCCCTTGCTTTGAACATAGACCTCAAACCATACAAATGCACTACAAACCACTCCACCATCAAACCATGTTGTGACTTATTATGAAATCATATATATTTATTAATAAATAAGTGTTTGTAAAAAAATCTCATGTTTCAAACCGGTTTCGAATCTGAGACCTCAAAGCACACAAATGCACCACAAACCACTCCACCCACCAAGCCATTTTGTTAATTAGTATGGAATCATATGTATTTATAAATAAATAAGTGTTGGAAAAAAATCATATGTTTCAAACCGGTTTCGAACTTGAGACCTCAAAGCTCACAAATGCACCACAAACCACTCCACCACCAAGCACACAAAAAAAATCCCATATATAATTATTACTAAAAAAGTTTTTGGACCTTTAAAAAAAACTTGCCCTTCCTTTGTTTTGAACATGAGACCTTAAACCATACAAATGCACCACAAACCACTCCACCATCAAACCATGTTGTGACTTATTATGAAATCATATATATTTATTAATAAATAAGTGTTTGTAAAAAAAAATCCCATGTTTCAAACCGGTTTCGAATCTGAGACCTCAAAGCACACAAATTCACCACAAACCACTCCACCACCAAGCCATTTTGTTAATCATTATGGAATCATATGCATTTATAAATAAATAAGTGTTGGAAAAAAAATCCCATGTTTCAAACGGTTTCGAATTTAAGACCTCAAAGCACACAAATGCACCTCAAACCACTCCACCATCAAGCCATTTTGTTAATTATTATGAAATCATATGTATTTAAAATATACATTTAGCAAGCAGTATATTTAAATTACGTTTTTGGTTATTGTGAGCATCTGAATTTGTTTTATATGGATAATTCATATACATAAACTATATTTTATAAGTACACAATTATACTTATATTTAGTTGTCCACTCTGTTGCATCGCGTCGACTCCCTACTTTTTTTAGTACAAGTTTGTCATCTTAGTTATTCATAGAAAAATGTAAACACCCGAAATTCTATATTAATTAATAAACGCGATTAACCCGTTAAAAACATTAGTTAAAAATATCCTTAATATTAAGTGAGTATTAACTAGATATACATATTAAGCAAATTTGGAGGGGCTAATGTGTTAAGAAGGCATAAATGGGTGTGCATTGCATAAAAAACAAAAGGAATGGTAGAGTGATCAGACATCTGATCGATCCACACGCACACAAAACACCCACTTACACTATCTTCTTCAAGTTGTGCCTTGAAATCTGCAAATCAAAGGTGTGAATCAAGTGAATCAAGACCAAATTGATACATGTTTGTACAAAACGATTTGTTACAAAAATCTGATCATAAGGTATATCAAATATCCTGGTTTGATGAGGATTCATGAATTAGGGTTCTTGATGCAAATTCTCGTCTTAAGGGAAATCACTAATTAATGAATTAAACTAGTTTGTATGATGCATAGGAACATCAAATTTCAAAGAAACAAGCTGAGTTCCTTAACATTACCTTGATTACATTATAATGTGATGTTGAGATGGGTGGGTTCGACACTAGGGTGGAATCCCCCAAAGAGTCTTGTGTTAATTCAATTAATGTGTTTGATTGATGAATTTATCTTCGCAAATCATGGCTTAGAATTTGATTTGGGAATGGTGAGTTGTAATGATGGAATTGTAGCCTTAAAAATTGAACTCATTGTGTTGTTAGAAGCTTAGGCCTACCAAGTGTTTGACGAATTACCTAAGTGAAACTGAAAAATAACCATAACCCATGAAGTCACTAAATGAATATCATGATGTGATGATTGTTGGTTTAAAACTATATAGTTGCAATAAATGAAAATGGTGGATTTCTAATGAAAATGCGACTTTGCTTGATTAGGCGAATCAGGTGGGACCCAAGAAGTCAAGAGCGAGCCAGATACTCACCAAAAGGGAAAGTTTTGAGGTACGTTGTACTTGAGAATTCATTTAGTAATATTGCCCATGTTCTTATCATTGTGTTATGGTGATGGGAGGAACTTGATCATGAAACAAGGATTAGATATCACGCTAGAAGTCATGAGAATGAAATTAGACGTATGTACATGGAACAAGAGAACCAAATGCCTAATTAGTTCAAGGGCTAGATGGGCAAGGGTATCATTTAAGAAATCCTAATATGGTTGCGAGCTATAGTGAAATTAGTAAAACCATGGCCATCATTTTGACTATTCAAATGGGTCAAAATGGGGAATTCATGCTCAATCGAGCAATAGGAAAGTAAGACTAAGGTATAGGTGATTCCCATGTGGATTGTAGAGCCCGAGGCATTTCTATGATAGTAATCGTTCTCAGTTAAACCTTGAATGATCAATAGAAGCACGAACGTGGACCATGTATTGGTTGGAAATTGTCTTTGAGAATCTCCATCATTCATGTCTGAATTCTTGAAGGAATCTACATTAGTCAATGGGACTAGTGGGAACATTAGTAACGAGTGTGAGGCGCTCTTTGTAGCTAGTGGCTTAGATTATTACAAGTCTAAGTCGTTGAACAACCAAGAAACATGAGATATAGGTGAGTCTTGAGCTTAACAGGTCGTTTTGGGTGATTATCCCAAACCGAACCTAGGATCACGAAAACTATTATGGCCTGATACCAAATGGAATTCTCCATTAGGAATGTTGAAACAATGAATAATTGAGTAAGGGGGTTATGTTTGAACTGAAAGATAGCAGCCCTCACGAGTTCGAGAAGGACAAGGGAGTTTATGTCTGGAAATGCTGCAAATCAGCAGTCGTGGGCCGTAGCCTATGGCCTGAGGTTGTAATCTACGACCAAAACCACAAAAACAACAACAGTCGTAGACCGTAAGCTACGGTCATACGACCGTAGCTTACGGTGGCCCTCAAACGAAGCAGCAACGACAGACCGTAAGCTATTGTCTGTCGACCGTAGCTTACGGCGGGCATCCAAACCAAATGCCATGTTTGTTTGACTTATTATCGTGTGGTTCTTCGTTAATATCTCTTGTGTGGTGTTTTAATGTCAGGTTGGGGATAGGACGGGCAACCGGATGGACGATCAAGCAACCGAACGAAGTGAACAAATTCCAAAACGTGTCTAACCTTTTGTCTATAAATTTTCTATGTGGGATTTTAGTTGCATTATGTACATAGATACTTCCGCTGTGATTAACCGATAGACCTGAACTAATCGTAACTAAGAATGTGCTTTTGTCTACTATATTTATGCACCTATAACCATGGGGCATGTATTTTGTAAATTTCAAATTAGAAACACCAAGGAAAACTTTTTGTTCGTGTTTTTTACCCTCATTTATGGGTATGTTTGGCAAAACTAGCTGGTGGCTGGTAGCTGGAAGCTGTTAGCTGCAAGCTGGTAGCTAGAAGCTTTTTAAATATATTTTGGTGTTTGGCAGAGTAGCTGGAGCTTTTAATAAAATGTATAAAATGACCGAAATGGGCATAATTAAAAGCTTGTAAATAAGGTTTTTATTTTATTTTTAAAATAGAATGGGTATTTGTGTCATTTACTAATTAAAAGTTTGTAGCTAGTAGAGCTTTTTCTTAAAAGCTAGTACTAGTAGCTTTTCAGTATAGAGTTTTTTCTTCAACCTAAAAGCTTCTAGCTCCTTCAACCAAACAAGGCTTTTTATAGAGTAGGAGTTTTTTCTTAAAAGCTTGAAGCTCCTAAAAGCTCTTAAAAGCTCGTTGCCAAACATACCCTATATCATTTAAACCATGTTTTGGGTAAGGGTCTTACAAAAATCCTACACTAATTAATTAAGATGGTATTTAATTATGGGTGAGGCTAACGTAAAAAGGAGGTCATCGTAAGAAGTACAAAAATGATTATTAGCCATAGATTAAATTAGATAATCAGTGGTACGATGGTAATTTCATTGCGTCATTAAAGTTTCACCTCCATTTTAAAAATGGCCATAACTTTTTCATACGACATTATTTTATTAAAAAAAACTATACCATAAAAACAAGCTTTTTATTCTCTTTCATTTCCATACCATATTGCTATACTTTAAAAAAATTGCTAGGTTGATAACTTGCGTTTTGTTGCGGGTTATACTTGCGTTTTAGAAACGCAAGTTATACCTGATAAGACGACCAGAGAAAACGACCTGATCAAACACAAAGCTATAAATGATAAAACGCAAGTTATACATGCTAAAACACAAGTTATACCTGATAAAAAAAAAGATGCAAAAAAAAGTGAGATTATTGATTCAAAGTTATGAAACGTAATGGATCAAAATGGTTTGGCTGATCAGGAAACACCTTTTATCAAAACTTATTTATTACTTGATAGTACTAGGGGTGAGCAAAATTAACCATAACCGAACCATAACCGACATAACCGAACCGATTTAATCGATAACCAAGATAACCAATGGTTATGGTTATGAAATTTCTATAACCGAGCCGAGCGGTTATGGTTATGGTTATGAAGCTTTGGTTAACCGATATAACCGAACCGAACTTGTATTGTTAAGTTTATGTAATAAATTTATGTGCTATACTAACTATATAGAGGTTTTTTTTACTATAATAAAAGTATGTTATTAACAAAATGATATTGATGTAGTATTCTTTTTTTTATGATGAACTAAACTTGTAACCAAGGGGTTAAATATGTTTTTTTTTGTTAATATCTTATTAAAATGGATCCCACATTGGTACTTTAACTAGAAAGTGTAGTCATGGTTAACTTATAAATAATAACCCAAGCTAAGTCTATCATTGTAGGTTCTGAGTTTTTAAGACCCATGGGCTTTTAATTTTATAATTTAGCCGAAAGTTAGCTTTGGTTGATTTTTTGGTTAATAACCGAAATAACCATAATCGAAGTTGGTTATGGTTATGGTTACGAAAATCCCATAACCGAAATAGCGGTTATTGTTATGGTTAATGATAAAAACCGACCCAAACCGACCCATGCACACCCCTACTTGATACTAACCAAGATGTTAAAAACGATTACAAAAATGAAAAATCATGTGGATATTACCTTTGAACTTGTGAATTAACTCAGAGCCATTAACAACACGAACACGTGAATCTGCAGATGTAATGAGCACTCTAGATGTACCTGGAACAAACTGTAGAGGTAATATGAATTTACAGGTCAAAGTTGATGTCAATAACAAGCGTAACTTTGAATTAATAAGAATAAACCACCATGTAGTAGGGTAATTTTCACCTGAAAACCAGTGATCTTTTTATGGCCGGTCTTCTTCTTTTTGTTCTGTAGGTTGATCTCACTTTTTTGTTGTAGCTTATATCTGATAAAAAAAAAAACCTAAGTTGTATCATGATAAAACGCAAGTCATCAGCCTAGCAAATTTTTTTTTATTTTTATTTTTTAAATATAGCAGCAGGGTATGCAAATAAAAGAGGATAAAAAACTTGCTTTTATGGTGTGTATATATATATATATATATATATATTTTAAATAATGTCGTATGAAAAAATTATGAACGTTAAAAAAATGGGGGTGGAACTAGACATGGACAAAAAAACCGGTCCTCAAACTAAACCGGAAAACCGGTGGGGAAAAAAAACCGGATTAAAAACCGGTTTTTGATCGTTAGAAAATGGTCATATGACCGTTGGGGGCTGTTTATAGCCGTTTTTTTTTTTTGTAAGTTTTGACCCACAATCATAGTATAAATACCCATTCATGTTTAGGATCAATCACATCATCAAAAACACTAAAAAACAATCTCTAATCTTGCATTCTTCATCTGTTTTCTCACAAACACTCACTCTCTATTCTCTAAAAAATGGCATCTTCTCAACATCAAACTCCTCAAAGCCAAACCGGTTCCGTCCAACTTGGTGCTTCTTCATCCCAACCCACGGTAGTTAAGTTGATTCCAACGAAACGAAACCCCAATGTGTGGAAACACTTTGATTTATGTGTTATGACTATGGGTCCATACAAGGCGATATGCAAATATTGTTCAACTTTGCTTAAACACGATGCTAATTCCACCTTGAAAGACCATGTGGAAAAACCGTATTGCAAAGTTTTGAAAGAACAAAAAAACTTTCAGGTGGAGCCTCGATCACACAAGAAGGTGACTTGTTTGTGTACAACTTGGAAGCGGTTCGCGAAGAAATCAGGAATTTTGTCATTCAAGAAACCTTGCCTTTCGATCATTTTGACAACCATGTTTGACGAAGCTTATTCAACGAACACTTCAATCAAGATACACACATATAAGTCGTGCAACCCTTAAACGTGATCGTTTAAAAAGATGGAAACAATCTAAAAATTAATTAATTAATTATTTTGAAAATTTACAAACCAGTGTTAACTTAACAAGCGATGTTTGGTCCGCACCGCACGGTTCACCCGACTCTTATATTTGTGTAACGGCCCATTGGATTGAACCGTCTTATTGGCAAATGATGAAACGAACTATTGCGTTTCGATTATTTGATTACCCTCACACCGGTGCAAATATTTTCAATATGATTGACAAAGTTATTCAAACGTTTAAGTTAGAAAACAAAATTTTATCAATATCGTTTGATAACGCGTCGAATAATACCGCGGATATCTCATAATTAAAATCAAAATACCAACCTATTTGTGGAGGGGGTTTTTTCCATAGTCGTGTCGCACACATAATCAATTTGGCCGTTCAAGTTGGTCTAAAATGTATTGAAACACAAAGAGATGGTTTTCGAAGAATGTTACGCGATATATATAGCAACAATCAAAGACATGCTAAATATATGAAATTTTGCAAAAGTGTGAATGCCATTTGTTTGGGTCCAAATTGGTATTGTCCAACAAGATGAGGTTCCACTTGTAACATGTTCGAAAAACACGTATTGTAAAAAGAAAGTTTAATTGCATATCATGATATTTTAGTGAGTCGGGGAAAAGCGGCACCATACAATCCTTCGCATTGGAATGTTATTGAAGTTGTTTTCGAAATGCTACAAGTTTTCAAAGCATCAACCACCGCTTTGTCGGGAGTTTATTATCCCACAAGTTCTATAACACTTCACAAATTACATAACATGACAAAAAAATTAGGCGAAATGGAATGTAGAGGTAGCCTATACAATGATATGGCAGCAACTATGAAGGAAAAATTTAGAAATTATTTTTCGGAATTACCGGCGGTTTTTATTTGTGCCTCCGCTTTAAACCCAAATTACAATATAGAGGGGGTAGAAAATATAATTGAAAAAAATTTGCAACGAGTTGGACTTGAACACGGCAAACGACCCGTATTTTTCACAAGGTTTAATATCAAGATTTAACAAACATCTCACGGATATGTATGATGTTTATTTTGAATGTTATAGTCAAATGTCGTCCATTCAAATGCAATTGAGACAAGGTTCTCAAAATGTACTAGATACGGACATGGATTTATACAATGATTTGTTGGACACATCTAATAAACGTGCACGAGGCAACACTCCTAGTAGCGAACTTTGGAGGTTTGGTGCCGAAAACTATTTAAGAGGTTTGACCCCCAAACAATTTAATAGTTTTGATGTGTTGGCTTGGTGGAAAAGTGAGGAAAATCAATTTCCGGTCTTAGCCGCGATGGCCCGAGATTTACTAATCGTCCAAGCTTCCACGGTAGCTTCGGAATCCGCTTTCTCTATTAGTGGCAGGGTTTATTTCGATACGTAGGACGCGACTAACTCCACCTTCGGTAGAGATGGCCATTTGCTTGAAGGATTATTTGGATGCGGCGGAGAGGGTGCAAGACATACGTTCACTTGAGGGAGAACTTGAATATGAAGGTGAAGTGTACGAGGACGAGGTCAACGTAGACTTAACCGAACCAATGTCCGAATATGAAGCCGAAATAGATGAATGGATAAGAAGCAACTCCGCTTCGGGTGAAGATTAGACTATGTTTGAAGATTTATTTCGTTCAAGACTATGTTTTTTAAGAATTAAGATTATGTTTTCTATTATGTTTCGATGTTATCTTCGGATTCCATTTAGTTTCGATGTGTTTTGTCATGGTTTTGAATCAATGAAATCGTATTTTTAAGTTACATTGTGTTGATAATAATTTGGTTTGTTCAAAATGTTCAAATTTTTTTTTTAACAGAAACAGCACAGCACGTCCCAAAACCGGTTTTTTTACCGGTTTTTTATTCAAACGGTTTGGGAACCGAATCGGTTATTAGGAAAAACCGATTTTTTTATCACCTCTAAAACCCAGACCGGTTTTTAAACCTGACCTGTTTGAAAAAAAAAACGGTTTGTCCATGTCTAGGTGGAACTCAACTATTGTGGGTTATACTTATTTTGTCATTCTCCTTCTCTTTTTAGAACCTCAACGTATACTTTTCCATTTTAATGTCATCCATTGATTTATTTTGATCAATCAAAAGCCCAAAATCCTTCTTAACCTTTTTACGTTAAACTATTTTTTTACATAATTTTCTCTTTAATTATGTTCTAGTTAGAAAGCTTGAAGTGATCGACAAGATTGGTGATGACATTTTGACAACAACAATTAAGCAGTCATTTAAAAAAGGCCTCTGATGAAGCCGTGATGGTCAAGAAACAAATTCCGAACGTGGGAAATTAAAGCATTGGCTGAACCATAGTCAATATTGGAGGTGACAACATTTAATTTCTTGTTCTAGATTTTTTTTTTACCGGCAAGTGCTGCAACATGTGGAGATCGGTTAACACTCTGCGCTAGCCTGTACTGATTACCCATTTCACCTGGATTGGGGTTCTCCCAGGTGGAACCCCACATGTGGTAAATATGACTTCGACAGGAATCGAACCCTCAACCTTCACATGATCTCCACTCTAGCTCTCCCAATTTTCAACAATTGAGCTAGACTTCATCGGCATTTCTTGTTCTAGATATTAGAGGGAAGGGGCGTCCCATTGAAAAAAAAATCAATTTACTGATTTCTACCAATCTTATACTGTCACATCACTTCACTGAAACAGTTTTTGAGACGCAACACTTCGCTGATCCTTTACCCAACAATCAATTATTTCCACACATATAATAATATATATCAATGAGAGAGAGAGGGGGGGAGAGAGAGACAATTGTGATATCAATGAGAGAGAGAGTGATTTGACAGAGAGAGAGAAGAGTCAGTGCTTACGTCTCGTTAGATAGAACCAGAAAAAGGTTCACAGGACCCCTACTAGCACTACGGTAGAGGTGTTGTTGTGCTGATAACGGGATACCCGTGACCAAATCTGATGATGCCCCGTCCCCTTATGTTCGTTATGAGATCACTAGTCAAAACCATAGTGTAGTTAAAGAAACAAACAAATAAATATGCAAAAAAATTCTTATACGCTAATATGGAAAAAGAAAACTATGATCGCTCTTCTAATATGTTAAATTTTTAAATTAAAAAAGGGGTTGTGGATTCATACACACCTACTTTAGGATCCATACATCATGGCTCATATCACACACCAATAAAAAGCCATCATATACTCAGAATGTGATGTCATACACCCTAAATATGATGTCACGGGGTGTATGAATCTTAGAACCCTTAAAAAACTACTTCAAGATGAACATAGAAGGGAGATTAGTCGATTACTTCCTTAATTTGAGTGAAGAGAATCCACCTTCAAAAAGCGTTGATTTTTAGCCCTTTATTTTTTGAGTTTTTCAAGCATTTTTGCGAACCATCTCCTTTCCTCACAAACCACGCTTAACATAATCAACAAACCTTTCCAAATGGTCCTGATCTCTAGAATCTATATGCGGTTGATTATGGCTGCATTAGTGAGCCACGTGTTCGTCGGTTCAAAAAGTCCCTTAAAACCATGTATAGTGGACTTTAATTTTAAAGCCCTCACTTGGGCAAATTGCGACAGGTGTCATCCTAGTCAGCATAGGGGGCTTTAAAAAAAATGGGGTGTAGAGGTTTAAGGCTTCATAATGCACCCCAATGATTACCCAATAATATTTTTGTTTTTAAAAACGAACCTAATACCTTTTCCGATCCAAGAAACCTAACACCTCTCTCACTCCTCCATTTAACCACCTCTCCTTCCTTTCTACTTTCTCTCATCCCTTTCTTTCTTTCTCTCTACATATCTTTCTCTCTCTAAAACTTTCTTATTGAAAATCGCTCGTAAAATACACCCCAAACACCTTTTTGTCTCTCTCTACATATCTGATCCGCCTAGTCACAGATTTGAAAAACCGGTTGGTTTCCTTTCATCCCTTCCTTTCTCTCTCTAAAGAGCTGTTTGGAAATGTGATTGTGGATTCAAAATAGTTTGTAGCGTTAAATTTTTAACGCTTGGGCATGGCTTTGAAGATTAGCGCGCGCGGGGGTGTTGGGGGCCTTAAAGGGCGTTAAAATGGGCAATCACGCCCATTTAGAGCCCACTACGGGTGGTCTTACAAACAGTTAAAGCTTCGAGTTGTTATCTAAATGCTCATTAGGTCTAAAATCATTATCAGATTTGTTCTAGAATGATTTTATGACATTTATCTATGGACTAGTTTGGTTTTTGTTGTAAAATCAAGGGGCGTGCCTATGGTTTTGGAGCAAAACATTGATTGTATCCGGTGGTTTTGTTGTAACATAGTGATGGATAGAGGGGGGTTTTGGTGGTTGTTTTAGTATCACTGTGTATCAGGACCAGACATAGGGGTGGGTGAGCTGCGCCCCCCATCGATGCTTGTTTTTCCTCATGGCCTATATATAGAGGGTAGGGATCTTGTATGAAATTTGGTTTTTGTCATAAGTATGAGAAAGTTTAAAAATTGAAATGTATGCATCATTTTTAGAGTTATTCTAATGTTTTGGATTGTTTTGTCTAGAAAAACACCAACGTAACAATTAACACCCGAAAACAATGTACTTTAGGCTTAGGACTTAAAACACCATGCCAAGAACATTAAGTTATGGGTGTGATGGTGCCCCCACCACCCTAAAAATACTTAAAACCTCAATTTCTTCTCTAATCCTATAAATACCATTACCCTTTTTTTTAAAACGGCTAATGTTACCTCACTCTATTTTACACCAAATTTATTTAAATTATATCATTGCTCAGGTTTATACATGAGACCTTTTCTCAAAGAGGCATAAGCATCTTTCAAGTGAGCTAGTTCCACATTGGTTATCGTTACCCTCCTTAAATTATACATTATCGCATATCCATTACATACAATATTTAACCAAAACATCTTTTTTTTCGTTTTAACCACCTCACCATGTGAACCGAGGTAAACTCATATCCTATTGCAAGGGCACCTCACCTAAGACCATGCGTAATTGGCATTATAAAGGCATAAATGAGCATTATCATGCCGTCAACACTATACCCCTAGACGTTATAGAGGCATGAAGAGGGAAGGACATTGCTAGTATAATGCCCAAAAAGGTGAAAAAATATGGAAACTAAATATTAAAGAGCATTAAGGGCTTTAAGAATTACACATTTTATGAAGAAGCGTTATGATGCTAATATGACAGAACATGCCCTTATAAGGCATTAACCATTACGGGTATTCTAAATAAAAATACAATGCTTTATTTAAGTTTCATTAAATTATCCTTTACCTGATTAAATTAGAAAAGTAACCATTTTAGTTAATATTTTTAAAGTAATTAAAAGAGTAAATATTTGTTTTAAAATACACTAGTTTAGGAATAAATTCAAAGGTATAAATACTTGTCCTAGCTATGTGGAGACAGTGGTAGGTACTAGGTAGGCCAAAAGTAGTAACAACACAAAAGAAAATGAATAGTAATTAAATTAAACTAGAATTACACCCCGCGCGTTGCGGCGGGTGACGAGCCGGTGTCGAGTAACACAAAGAATGAACTTGAAGTCGACGGAAACACATAAAAACAACTACTAAATCGATTTACGACCTAAGATGAAAAGAAAAAACCATTGCATTTAATAAAATCAAGGTTGTATAAGCAGCCAAGAAAGATGACTCATATTTGTGAAAGAAAATATTTAAAATAAAAGAAAAAAAGAAGTGAACATGTGGTTTCCTTTGACAAATGCGTACTCTTTAACTGTGCTCTCTTACTTTTTCGAGAGCTTCCACAACTTTCAAACTTTTACCCAGATTCTACAAGTACAATTGCTTACAATATGATAAAATAAATATTTAATTTGATCATTATTTTTGAATGAAAAACAAAGACTCACAATTACGGTAGAAATATATTGTCACAAAGAACAAACAGAACATATTACTACACATTCTCTCTCTATCTCTACCCTCTTTCTAGATCATGTATTTCCACAACTTCCACGCAACAACACCAACACGAAACACCACCGCCAGAACCACCACACAACCACCTACCCGAGCCAACAGATCTATGCTTTGAATCTTTATCTTCTCTCTCCTCTATTTATGCTCCACCAACACCACTCTAGTCTTATCACCACCACTATGCTACCATTTGTATTGTCGTTTGAACTGCAAAAAGTTATCATATTATCATCGTTAGGGGTGTCAGAAAATGGCAGCCACAAAGAAGATCAGATGTCACTACTAAAGGTTGTAGAGAGGGTGACAACTTACCGGAATCATCTTTAGAAGGCTAGGCTGAGTCCGTCGTGTCACTGCCGGAAACCTCCGCTGACCCCATCCCCCTCTCTCTAACTTCTCTCTCTTTCTTCGCTTCTAGTGTGTATGTATAAAGCCAAGAGAAACATATATATATCGATGGTTTTGAATGTTGATGGGTTTTGAAAACCATTAATGGTTTTGAACTAAAATGGACACCTGTATGAAACTTGTCATTTGTTTAAAAGTTGTGCAAGCTACAACATGAATTAGACATGTGTGTTATAAGCGAAACGTGGCACACACTCAGTAAACAAACAAAGCAGATGATAAATATTTACTTTTACTATTACTATTTGCTTTTACTTTTACTGTAAGACACTATTCATGATGAGTTTTAGTTTATATATAGTATAATAAAAGAAATTTAATTAAATTAAATAATAATAGTATTATTAATACTATTATTAATAACAATAACAACAGTGAAAATAATAAATAGCAAGGTAGCTTATTCTACATCATACATGATACAACATAAATAGGTTAGTGTAGGTGGACCATTATAATTATAATCTGGCAGGCAAATATAACCCTTTCATGTTTGGGGGGTTAGTTTGTTTTTCTATAATTTTAATTTGTTAAAATCTGAAATAACGAAAATGTATTTAAAATTAAGTGATCAAATTAATTTCCTTACGCCAATGATCATGATACAGGGTAGTAGTGGAAAGTTCAAATGAAAATGAAATAACTTTTAGAAAAAATTGCAATTTTCGTCCTTGTGGTTTGCCTAAACTAACAGGTTCAACCCATGCTTAACACCCTGAGTACCTGTGGTTTCTTTTTCTAACACTTTATGTCCCTGAGACTAACGGCCGTTAATTGTTCCGTTAGTTTGTGGTGAAATGACTATTATACCCTTTCTTCCTTCTTCTCCAACCAACCCACCCACCCACCACCACCTGAAACACCCACCACTACCTGCAACCACCATCACCAGCACCTGCAAGTCTGCAACACCACCATCTCCTCCACCACCACCACCACCACCACCACCACCACCAATATGCGCTGTCAAATCTCATATTTTTATAGAATCATTTAGCAGCACTTCATGACATTCTTGTCTTTGCTTCGGGTTTCTTTTTTATTTTTTAATTCTTGTTTGTTGTTTTATTTTGTATACCCCTTGAATGTTTATTTACTATGTTCATAGCAATATTTGGTTTTCTATATCTTCAACTTTAATTACCATAATAATTGTGATTTTCATGTCTTATTATTACCAATTTGGGGCAAATCAGTTTTGATGACTGTGGTCATGGTGGAGCACAGCGGTGGTACTGTGCATAGGAAGTGATGGAGAAGACGACCGAAGGTGATGGGTTTGAAATGTAATCTCGAACAATCAAGGTAAACGATCGGTTTTCTCCATTTTCTTATAAATTATCGCAAATAATCCAGGAATCACTCCAATTTTTCGGTTTTATATTTGGAATCGTGCAGCTCGTTTCTGATCATGGGTATCGTTGTAAGTGTATAATTTTGGTGCTGTTTTGTTTGTTAGTCTTTGCTGATCAATTGCCCCATGTTTTTGATGTCCAAATCGTTATGGATCGGGCTGATGAATTTGATGTTAGAGTTAGGGTTAAGGTTTCATTGTGTAATGAGGAAGAAGATGAAGTGTTGCAGGTGGTGGTGGTGGTGGAGATGGTGGTGGTGGTGGTGGGTGTTGCAGGTGGTGGTGATGGTGGTGGTGGGTGGGTTGGTTGGAGAAAAAGGAAGAGAGGGTATAAGAGTCATTTCACCCAAAAAATTAAGGGTATTATAGTCATTTCACCAAAAACTAACGGAACAACTAACGGCCGTTAGTCTCAGGGACGTAAAGTGTTAGAAAAAGAAACCACAGGTACTCAGGGTGTTAAGCCTGGGTTGAACATGTTAGTTTAGGCAAAACCACAGGGACGAAAAATGCAATTTTCTCTAACTTTTAAGAAGAAAAAAAATAAATATTAGTCAATAGAAATCTTCCATATAATAAATATATTTAATGTTAAATAAATTATTTACTTTTTGTAAGCTCTTTAAACTAGTTTAATAAACGAAACTCATAATTAATTTTGAAGTTATATACTTTCAAAGAAAACCTAATTAAAGTGAAGGAGAATTTCGATATGTGTAGGATATGCGTAGGATGAACATTTATATGTGTAAGATAAACGTATCATAATCTCGATATGTGTAGGATAAACATATGATAATTTTCGATACATGTAGATGAATTTTGATATGTGTAGGACAAATTTTGATAATGTGTTAATGACTAATTAATTAGAGTAATTAATTAGAGTGATAATAATTAATGTAAGAAGAGTTAAAGTACTTAATGTTTATCATTATGTATTTTGTTTTTTTGTTCCTCATATTAAGTTTATTCTCATTTAATCATTCTCTAATAAAGTATATAGGTAAATATAATGACCAATGCATAAAATTCTTAATGTAACGCAAATCATAAGTGACAAAAAATGTATTTATTATGCACAATAACCCCAATAATTGTTTTTATTTAGTTCACTCCATGAAGTCACTTTCTCATTACTTTCATTACTTTTTTTTTTTGAACGGCCAACAAATTGGAATCACTCACGGAACACTGTAGTATCATCATGCCACCAGTGTTGCCACGCGATCATATTCCACCACCAAGTCACCAATTCAGGAGGAAACTCATAATTATGAGAAAACCCCCTTTGTGAGATTCGAACTCAGGACCTTATGGCCCCTAAGTCTTATCTCACCACCAAGATACCACTAGGCTATAATACCTTGGGTATTACTTTCATTACTTAATTGTTATAACCTAGTATCAACCAGACAACTACCGAAGGTTTATTGTAAAAGTAGAAAATTATTGTTGTTATACAATAATGTTTTTGGGCTACTTTCATAATGGATCAATTTTTACCCATTTTAAGCTGAGACAGGGCCTCACATACTATTACTCCTGTCAAACTTGGATGGGACGTCCGACAAAATTGAAAATATTATAGGTAATTTTATAATTATTATACTCCGTAATTATTAACCGGCAAAGTTCACGGGCGCGTTGCGTGGGAGAAATTGATGTTATCGATTTGGTACTTGACTACTTGTACGGTATATACACTTGGTAAGTTGGTATAGCAATTAAAAGAAATAAAACAAAGACTGATTAGTACCGATATTGTTTGAACAGTATAAGTTCCAGAGACAAAGCTTTGTTGGGGACCTGGGGTCGGGAGGTGCCTCAACCCTCTCTGTTTTTTTGCTCAGAAACTTAAGTTATGCATTTTCATCCGAAGTTTAATAGGTATTGATCTCCATTTTAAGGCCCCATATCTTTTGGTCCCTACGGATTTTTTTTCAAGCTCCGCCACTGATAAGTTCGGGTCGTTATGGTACCGGTACGGTGCTAGCACTTGCAATAGCTTACGATACCCGAAGAATAATCTATTGTCAATACAACTTTGTTTTGAACAATAAGAGCTTCTTAACGGCATAATCAACATTTTATTATTTTAATAACGAAAGTCGAAAAGAGTAAACGTGTCATTATATATAAATACTAAATGTGTGGTAAGTTTGAAAACGCATACGTTTGTACTTTGATCATTCGTACATTAGGACTTAGAATTCAGTTTAGAAAATGCATCTAATAATGTAGGTAAAAATAGACATGTCGAAACAACACATTAAAAATCTTATAGAACAAGCTGTTTTGAAAACGTCAGAAAAATGGTTTTTTCAAATAAACATATTAATCAGGCATTTATATAAGAACGTGTAAATTCAGATGATGAATTGTAATGGGTGGAGATAAAGATTGTGGATATGATATAGTGATGGTTTTATTAATTTGTTTTTTTAATTTTGAAGATGGGATGAAGAAAAGTGGATGAGGTGTGAATGGTGTAAGGTGTAACTATGGTTAAAGTTCAACCCTATGGACTATTTGTGTAGCACTACATTATTACTCCATCCGTCCCAATTTAAATGTTCCATGATTAAAAACACACTTTTTAAGAAATCTTTTGTTTGTATGTGGTAAAATGACAATTATATCCTCAAAAGTGGTGATTGTGTTTTGTCTTTTATGGGTAAAACTAAAAATTACATTTCCATTTTTGGGAAGAGACATTTAATTTGGGACAAACAAAAAAGGAAATAAGGACATTTAAATTGGGACAGAGGGAGTATTTAATATGTTAAATAGTTAATTTAAGTTTCTTATAAAATAATGTATATAAATTAAAGAGTAAATTGCATTTTATACCCTTTAAGTTTTAGCCAAATTTCAGGCGTTGTCCTCTGCCTAATTAATTTACAGCAAATGTGCTTTATATTATTGTTCTTATTAGACGGTGTCCTTATGTCTTAACCCGGTTAAATTGTTTTGTTAATTCCAAACACGTCCCTTGCCGTCCTTTCCTATTATCTCAAAGAGTGAAATGCGTTTTATGTCCTTTAAGTTTAAACCAAATTTTAGACATTGTTCTTTAAGTAACGAAATTTTAACGGAGATAGACGGGTGGCTAAATCCTTTTCCCGACGATTGACCTCCGGCAACCCACCTCATCCACAACAGGAAAAATAAAAGAAGACACGTGGGGTGTAGTTGTGGATCTGATGGGCTATTGGAGGTCTATCATCGCTAGAGTGTCGTTGGAAAGAGAATCTAGCCAGTCATCTATCTCCACTATACTTCCATTAGTTAAAGGGCAATGCTTAAAACTCTGTTGAAACTTAGAGGACATAGTATGCAATTCCCTCTTTCAGTTAAAATGAAAAGACTACATTACCCTCATGTTCAAGACATGTGTCTGGAGTTAACCAAAAAATTTAACCGGGTTAAGGTAAAATAATGCCACTTGATGGGAAACAATAACATAATTTTGTTAGTTAAAAGATAACACATGAAATTTGGCTAAAATATCAGTAAAATGGAATTTTACTCTAAATTAAATATTGCTTCTTTATCATGACATAAGAATAAGTGAATGTGTGAGATGAGAGAGGAAGAAATGATTTTTTTTTAGCAGTGCATGCAAAATATCACCTATTGGACGGTTTGGACTGGGCAGTCGTAGGCACGGCTGTGACAATAGCCTTGAATCAGAACCCATCGGGTTTCTCCACCGAGGGAGATAACACCAGCTTACGAGACCTCCCTGTGTCCGCACGGGAAACCATACCACCAACAGCCCACATTGCTACAAGAGCCGAGACTCTCTGGCATAACGCATGATGAGACAAAAACTGTGTTGCCTCGGATTGAAACTTACTACCTACATAGAAGGCATGGTTTGCATTTTCCACTCCATCAAAAAGTGCCTAAGGAACAAATGATTATTGATAGAGAAAAATAAAGGTGCTTTACCGTCCGTTCTAATTGGACATATTGTGAAGTTTCCATTTTTTTCTATTATTCCATTTTCTCCTTTTTATTTTTATTTATATTCTTTCCCCATATATATGTACGCATCTCATTATTCTTTTAATGGTCATTTGAAATTACTTACGGATTACTGGACTATCATCATGTTATTAGTGTTACCACGCGATCATATTCTATCACCAAGTCACCAATTAGGAGGAAACTCACAATTATGAGAAAAAACCCCTTGTGAGATTTAAATCCAGGACCTTATAGTCCGTAAGTCTTATCCCACCACCAAGATGCTGCTGAGCTATAATGCCTTTGACTACTCATCTCATTCTGCTCATTAAAGTTGATAATTTGATATATCACTTTAAGACAATTAGACGGTGGGGTGTGGTAACGGAGAGGAGGTCGGGGAAGTGATGTGGCTCTCCTCCCCCTCGGGGAACACCGCCCCCCTCGTTTGAATATCGGTGTCAACGGTATCCTAGCCCCGTCCACCCCGTCCCACTTTTCGATGGAATTCGAATGTTGTGATTCGACCCAGGGGCGGAGGTAATTTTAAAGGAGGGGTAACACCCGCTACCCCTCAACTATTCCGACGTAGTGCAAAAGTTTGTTTGGTTTTTAATTTTTTTTATATTACGTTACCCTTGAAATTATATTAACGCTACTACTCAATTTTTTTTAAAACCTAAAACACTCTCAAAGTTTATGATTAGCCCACTATAAAAAAAGATAGAATCCTATAAGTCCATAACCCATTGAACATTTCATTTGTTAACGCTTACAGAGGCCCCATGCCAAGATTTCCTAATTGTTGTCCCTATAGAAGGACTGAGGCAACGAATGTCAGCGGTGGATATAGGGTAGTCATTAAATATTGTTTGATGGTCCCTATTTTCTAGGATGACGAAACATGTCGGTTTACCTTAAAATGTGTTGTGATTAAATACGGGGAGCATGCGCTCCACTGTAGAGAGTTGTCGGGGTTTAAGTACAAACATGATTTTGTCCGAAACGTTTTAATGGATATTCTTTGACGAGCAGGTATCTCGGAAAAGAAAGAGGCCCCAGTTAACTTTCTTACAGACATGGCAGAAGAGAGGTCCACTTTACGCCCGGCTGGACCTGCTAGTGTTTAGATGGGAAGGTGGGACATACGCATGCATGGACATTACGAGTGTGTCTCCTTTAACGGGATTCAGTGAGAGTGGGTTCGTAGCTGGGCAAGTGGTCCTTAGAGCATTCACAGTAGGTTATGCATATTTATGTGAGAGAAGCTTCCATATTTTGATATGTGGTAGTAAATGGTTGTGAGTGAAGGATATAGAGAAGTTACTGTTCATCTCTATATTTGATATGGAACTGTTCATCCTCCATAATTTTTTAATATTTTTGAAAGTGGTTGTGAGTAGAGGAGAGAGAAAAGGTAATGATAAAAGTATAGAGTAAATATTATTTAATTGAAAGAAGTGAGAAAAAGTAGTGTTTTTAGAGTAATTATGGAGAAAATATGCAGAACCTACTGTGAATGCTCTTATACTATAAAATGCCAATTTTGTGAATGACCAAAAATGATAACAATATAAAATACTTTGGAAAAAGTATTACCGTGGTGGATTTAAGTTGTACGTGAGGTCACTTTGGAAAATCGTACTGTGGTCAACTTGGTGGGGTTCGTGTGACATAAAAGTTGAAATAAAAGAATGACCGGAAAAGGACTTCCCTCCGATAAACTGAATTTTAGACTAGTATTGTTGTATCACCATATGAAATTATATAGCAACTAGTGGGTTATCACCCGCTCTTTGCGGCGAGTTCAAAACGTACAAAAAAAACCAACACAACCATGCATTACAGTGGGTTGGTTTAAATGTAAATAAAAAACACGGCGCAACGGTTTATTTAGAGATGAATGGGTAATAAAATGTTCAAAACAGCCGATCGGTTGTAAATGAGTAGATTGGCCGGGTTCGGTTGTAAATGAGCCAAGCATGAGCAAAGGTACGCTCGGCTCAGTTTGGCACGATATAATTTTTATTAATTTATTATATATATATACACACATTAATTACAATTATATTTATAGTTTTATGCATACCGCTCTATTGTGTTTTGTTCAATATATACATATATACAATTATATTTGTGGTTACTGGCTCAGTCAACCCAACCCAATGATATCCCCACACTAAGTTTAATTGTAAATCCTAAGTCGTGAAAAACATTCTTAAACTTCCTATTCTCATTAGTTGTCCGCCATTAATCGTCTCTCGCTATCAATCTACGCCACAACGTGACAGTTGTTCTATATAGTATGCCCATCGCCTCACCGGCCTCAACCTAAGCTCATTCTCGGACAACGGACCTTAGACTTAGTGTCATCCTCGGATGGTCAAACATCAGTCATCACTAGGCAGCGAGAATATTACAGGGAACTTCCCAAATTTATGGCTGTCCCAAAAACTCGCCACTCGTCGCTCGTTCGATGCTCGCTCGAAAAAATGTGCGCTTGAAAAATGCTTGCTCGGTTTTTCTGGCTCGGTTGAAAACGAGCCGATTGGCTCAATTCAGTTTGTGAATGAGACCAACATGAGCAAAGGTCCGCTCGGCTCGTGAACAGCCCTATGTTATACAAGTTGCCTCACATTTAATTTTTTATTATAATAACTAGCTGATTACCCCGGGAGTGTCCCGGGGTTGAAAAATCTAATATGACTCAATAAAAAATGATTAAAAGTAGAAAACATACCAATTGTAAACTCAGTCATACGGATCATTAATTCCCATTTGTAATCACTGACCTGAACCTTGAAGCAAATGTGGCGATTCATAGCTCACTTAAACAGTAGCTTGGCTTTTTCTTTCATACTCCTGTAGTGGTTGAAAATTACAGATGAGGTTTTATTATTTTTAAAGTTTTCATCGTTTTGGTCTTATATGATTTTATTAATACATATATTGAATTACAAACGTTACATATTTAATTAAAGTAAAAATCCCAACTAATAAATCTACCAGTGTACACGCAATTATCCGTTATTAAAGGTATATATGACAATTGTTAAAGTAATCAGTGTTTTGTTTTAAATCTATCAGTGTCATCGTATGTTTTATTTGTCAAAACAAATGTTATAATATTTGTGCATTAGATTATTGGTATAAACTTTACCTCCTAGTCAAAGGTTATATTTATAATATTCAATATTCATTTAATAAATGTTTGTTAGATAAATTGGAATATAAATCTTTTTATTTAAATTTAAATATATCCATATCTTCTTTGATTTATTTTTAAAAACAATAATTTAAAATAAATTCTAAACATATATATATATATATATATATTAATATTAATATAATATGAAAGGTAAATATGTTTATTTTATTTTGAAGATAGCCATATCTTATCTTAATAAAATATTTGAATTTATAAGCTTATTAAAAAATTGAAATAATTCAAAACACTAAAATCTTTCAATTATGATGCCACGTGGCAGTTTCATGGAGAGGTTGAAGCCACCATTACACGCCACGTCAGCAACGTTCAATTCTTTTAATAATAATAATAATAATAGATGTGATACTTGTTAAATTCCGAATATATCTCCAAGACGTGCTTAACTTTATATACGTCTTGATAAAAGTGTTGTTTAAACAAACGGGCCAAATATGAATGCTTTTTTTTTATATGTATATCTATGTCTTGAAATAAAAGAAACCTCAAAAGGGAAACTAAAAAACTTGTATAGATAACATGTCCTCGGGAAAACAATTGGTAAATGCACTAGATGTACTAGAATTCCTTTTTTCCGACATGTCGTCAGAATAGGTCGATCGTATCAGAGAAGAGTTTTTACATGTTTTACGGATAAATAATGGAATTCGTCAATTCGCTTCTCATGCAAGCAGAATGGGTGAATACGCTTGTCGTCTAGGCAAATTATTGAATTCTTTGTTAGAAACACCATGAATTCATTCCTCCTATATGTAAATTAACTGGTTTTAAGCTTTCAAAAATCAACTAGAAGTGCAAGTGGGTTCTATATATTAATTACCGGATACTTTCATAAAAAGATTCACACGTGAAAGTTTATATACGCAGATAGGGGTACTAAGTATACTTTCATAAAAGAGGGTTTCACTGTCACGACAACTATGTCTAATTGTTAGATTTAGCTTCGCTACTTGATATTTCTGAAAACTTAACACGTTTTTGAAGGTTTTCAATACATATAATAATTAATAACATTTAATATGAAAAAGTTTGATTTTAATCGACCAATAAATATTTTGTATTTGCCCAGTAACAAATAACCTTTATTTGCCAAGAGTTAAATGTCAATTTCGCCTCTGAGGTTTGGTCCAGTTTGCCACTTCAGTATTATATATATATATTTTGCAATGGAACCCTTGAGGTTTGGATTTTCTTGCTATTTTCGTCCTTTTCAGTAACTCAGTTAAAAAACTGACGCTAAGGTCAAGGGTAGGCTTGTCATTTAATGAGGGACAACTTGGACATTTCATCATATGATTATTTTAATAATAAAAAAAAAAACATCAGTCATCTCCCCTTCCCCCCTTTAAAGGGTTTAAAGCCCTAACAATGTCACCCCCCCCCCCCCCACACACACACACTATCTCTCCCCGTTTCACTCTCTAAAATCCCTGCCACAATTATTCCACTCTGTCTTCCTCGCCGCCACTGTCACTCCATCATCCTCAGATCTGAACAAGATGGCCACCTATAACCACTACCGTAAACATCAACCCACCACCACGAAACGACTAATCAACCCCACCACCACCTGTGAACATCCACCACCACCACCACGAAACCACTAATCACTACCACACCACCACCATGAAAACACTAATCACCACCACACCACCACCACGAAACCACTAATCAACACCAATCCACGGCCACCACCGTGAACATCCACCACCACCACCACCACAAAACCACTAATCACCACCACAGCAACACCACGAAACCACTTATTTCGTCTTATAAGAGCTAGAGAGAGAAAGAGAGAAAGAGAGGAGATCGAAGAGAAGCAGAGAGAGAGAGAGGCGGAAGTAGATGATGAGATTAGCTGGAGATAGTTGTATGTTGATGGAGTGACAGTGGATCTTATTGTAGAGGTAAATCCCCAAATTAACTCCTCTTCCTTTGACAGTGAATCTGATTGTACAGTGGTTAGAGAAAAAAGGATGATGATGAGTTGGTTAGAGATAGTTGTAGTTATATGTTGGGTTTTATGCTGTAGATGATGATGATGAGTAGGGGATGGATCTGATTGGGTTTTATGTATAAAAAGAGGTTAAAATATTAAAAACAAAAATAAATAGGTAAATTCTACAATACCCTGAATTAACAGAAAAATAAACCCAGTTAGTGAAAAGGACGAAAATAGCAAGAAAATCCAAACTTCAAGGGTTCATTGCAAAAAAAAAAGAAAATTTGTATTGAAGTGGCAAACTGGACCAAACCTCAGAGACGAAATTGACATTTAACTCTTTATCAAATCAGATACTTTTACCTATACTATATATAAGCATGAGGGAGGGATGACCGCAAAATTTAAGTAATTACAAACGTTATTGCTTATAGTACAATACTAAAAAAGGTTAGTTAAGGGGTAAATTGTCCTTTATACTCTTTAATCTATACTACTTGGTATTTATTAAAATTAATTACGCTTGAGACCACGGTGATAATTTAATGTTGAGTTTGAAACTTGAAAGGAGGAGTTCAAAAGTTGAAGTTATTTCTCTTGGAAACCAAAGGTTGAAACGGATGGAGAGTTTAATATAATTTATAAACTGACTAAAAATCTCATATACTGCTCGATTCATTCCTCCCTCTCCTATTATTATTGTTGTTAGGGCTGTAAACAAACCAAACGTTCGGCGAACAGTTTGTGAATTGTTCGGCGGGAAGTTTGTTTTGTATTAAATGAACGAACACAAACAAAAAATCTTGTTCGTTTAGCTAAACAAACGAACATGACAGAGGTCGCGTTCGTAGTTTATGTTCGTGAACGTTCGGTAAACATGTTCGTGTATGTTTGTTTTTGTTCGTAGTTCATTAGGGTTTTTAATTTTTTATATTTAATTTAAGTATTTCAAATTTCCCAGTGGTAGATTATTTAACATATATTAGTGTATCACATGTTAATATTACTTTGACTATTTTGATTAACTGTTATTTTTGGTGGATAAACGAGGATTTCAAGTTTAATATGATACCTCTGTGTTTTCATAAGACATTATGTGATAAAGATTATGTCACATATATTTGGGTAATTGGATTAGTGTATTCTGGGCGGACAATGTTAGCGAAGAAAAATGCGAATTTTCATAATTTAATGTGTTAGTTTGTGCTCGATTTTGTTCAGTAATGCCTATTTGTGTTCGTTTTTGGCCGACACCTAAATTTAGCAAATAAATACAAGCAAACACGAACAAAAATCTCATTCGGTAAGCGTTCATGAACAGTTTGTGAACACGTTATTTTCTTAACAAACGAACACGAACAAAAAATCTCGTTCGGTAAGTATTCGTGGAAACAGTTCGCGAACACGTTAATTCCTTAACAAACGAACACGAACAAGACCTTGCTCGTATTCGTTTGGTTCGTTTACAGCCCTAATTGTTGTCGCAGTATCACCTCCGCTGCCGGAATAGTGTCCCAATGCTGTCGTTGCTGCTACACTAATCACACATGAATTGTCTCAAATCTTAATCATGATTCTTCAGCAAAATCCAAACCACAAATGGGGAATCAGTCAATCCGTGATGGAACCGATCGCGGTGAAGACGGTGGTTAGGGTACCGACATTGATTTTAATCATCATTGCACTACTTCTTGTTCTTTATTTTTAAACTTGATAACGATTTTGGGTACATGATAACTGCTTTGTATTCTTAGGGTGATCAATCTTCTGGCATTTACTGGGAGGTTTACTTTGAAGCGCTTAAGCGGGTCAAGTTGCAACCGGGTGGCACTGAAGAGGAAACCATGGTGTTTTAACTTTGTAAGATAAAGTTGCAATTAAATACGAAAGTCATTTAAACATGTATATTAAATACTCATGATTAATTGTTTCATATATGTTATATGCAGGCAAATGGATCATCTAAACATCCCTGAATGGTTGACGGTGTTGGACTTCCACATAATGCTTTGAAGCTTCAACCTACACCAGTATATATTTACTCATGTTTATGTATCTTTTTTGTTGACTTTCTTTTTGCTATTCTTATGGATGGTATGCTCGAAACTTGTTTGTATCAAACACTAAACTCATGAATTGAGGGTTTTAGGTTTTTACTCAAGTAGCTATTTAATCAATCTAGATGTTTCTAATGGGGTAATTGAAATCGATATGGCGCATGTTTGAAATTTAGGGAAGAAGATATATAAACAAAGGGGAGGCTGATGATAGAGTATATAGTGTCTATCATTCCAAGTTGGGGAAATGGGCCACAAAAGATTGTTTCGGGGCTTATGATTTAAACAGAAGTAAAATCTCGAAGAAAGAATGCACACTTAATGTTCCCTTGCTTGTTGGTGAGTATGAGTTGTTACTTTGTATTACATTGTGGGCATCTTATCATGAGGACAGAGATCCAATGATCTATGTGATTTCTCTAAGAAACCTCTTTGCTTTAATTTGGAGGAAATTTTCTACCATTTGTTTTTTTATTTGTGATTATGGTACTTTTGGGGTTCTTTTATTTTCTTAATTTCAATCATCCAGTTTCAAATGTTTTGTGATATGAGGATTTTCTGTTGCTTACATTATGCCAAAATTTGAGATTTTTCTTCTATTTCATTCATTTTCAACTTTAGTTTACCTTTAAGTTCATATGGTGACCGTTCAACTTTTGTTTACCTTTAAGTTCACATCATTATCCTATATGTTAATTTATCAATGCTGATGAATAGTATTTTTTGTGTTTGAAAAGCATTTTAAATAGTAATCTGTTTGGTATTTGTATCAAGTGATTGTCTGGTGCAGTTGGTTGGGTGGCCTTTATGCTGGTATGTTGTTCTGGTTAGAATCCCGTTGGCGACGGTTTTGTTGCCAATTTTTGCATTTCCTTTTTTATTAAAAAAAATAAGACAGCAGGTTTGGTGGGTGTAAGCAACCAACACATATAATTGCCATTATTCCATTACTAAAGAAGCTCAAAAACCAAATAAAACCCATTCGAGATCTGATGCCCTCTATAACACTTATCATTTAGCTTTATAAAAATCAAAACCATCACACATTCATGCATCACTTCCCTTCACATACCAACACAAGACAAACCTATTTCATCTTTAAACCCTTCACCATAAAAAAAAACTCTCGACAACCTTCATATGCGGCCCTACCAAACCTACACCCGATCAACTCCACTCCGTCGCCACCAATCCGCATACACTGAACACAATTAATAATCGATACAACGCTCTAAGGTAAAAGGAAAGTTGGGCATTATGTAACCTATTCGCACCATTCTTATGGTTTGCATACATCATATATGGCAGAAGGTGTTCAACATAGTAAGCTTAAAGTCAGGTCTTACTTAAGAAGCAAACATGCCAAAGTAGTCTTGGTTGGTTCAGTAGTTAAGTTTTATGCATACACAAAAAAAACATAAATTGTCATGAGATTGTCACATTTCAGTTGTTCGCGTTGCTGTTCTTGGCCCAGCTTTTTGGGCCGCGGTTCTGCGATTCTTACATAAACGGAAAATTGCAACATTGACATCTACAATCTACAACACAATCTGATATCCCGATTCGATGACAACCTCGTGCCCAACGGTTGGGCAACGCGCAACCTCACAACCTACTAGTTTAGTTTATTTTAGACATTTTGGCAAAAATAAGTTAAAGGTTTGGCTCTTATAATAAAATATGGTGACCGTCGTTCGAACCTAGCTTGAAAAAAAGTTCAGCTCTAAACTGCCTTGGTTTAGTTATGATTATGCCTCAAAAACCGAACCTAACCACCTTGTGCACACCTTTAAAATCACCAACCTAAATGTTGTGTTCCCGCCGCAATGCGCGGACACCCACTAGTTACTAAAATACGTGTATGCACTTATTCAAAAACCAACCACTTTATATTATTTCATATCTATACATATAATAAAAGAAAGCCATTTTAATGGACATGGCACTCAAAGAGCCATTCTCCTCATTGAGTGTGCCATGTGTCATCCCATGTGGCATTGAGATATTTTAGGAAAAAAAAATTTAAAAACAAAAATTAGATTTTTCTCCTCTTATGTTTCTCTCCCATAATTTTTAAACGTTAATATCTTTTATATATGAGATTTTTTAAAGAAAAAAATTACACCAAATTAACGAGCGTTTTTATTATCTTTCCAACGAGTACCATAGTGTTATATAAAAAACGGAGAAAAAAAAACGACTATTTTTTTGCTGGGTTTTTTGTTAAAACAGGAAAAAAAACACAAAAGCGTTCAGGTTTATCATTAATCATGTATAGGCAAGTCACTAATAATGTTCAAATCAGTAAATATGAATTCTATTTTCAACATGCGTTAGCATTGGAGTTTATACATTGTTTTAGGTTAGATATTAATATTAGAGTCATACATTGTTTAAGGTTAGGCGTTAACATTGGAGATATATTTTTAATTGTTTTAGGTTAGCTGCTACCCGATGCTTTCATGCGTGTAACTGTAAAGCGCATCATTCTATTTGATATGTAAAATTAATATGTATATTAGATTTTTCAACCCCGGGACGTTCCCGGGGTATAATCTAGTTACTCAATAATCAACTCCAATACACTACCCACTTTACCTTATTTTTTTCGATTTGATTAACGTCGGAGAGATGTGTAAGAAGATCTCAAACTCTCTCTCTCTCTACCCCACCCCCATCCAATAAATACACACACAGCCACTGTGTTTGGTGTTTTGTATGTGTGAAAGGCCTATAGGAGAGAAAGTAGCCTCCCATTCTCCAATGCTGTATTAGGCAATTATATAAAATATATTATAATATATCATCAAATATTTCACTCATCCAACATCCACCAACACAACCTAAACACATCCAATCCATCCATCCATATATATCTATCTACATGTTACATATATAAACTAGTTTTTGTGGTGTCAGAATATAGATATATAATGTGGGATCTTAACGGGTCACCCGATCGGATAACCGAAGACCAAGAGGAGCTCCAACTACCAGATTATACCAACAATAAGGGTAAACAAGTTGGAGGATCCATATCCGATTCCAGCTCATCAGTCATGGTTACGGATCAAGACGAAGCAGCTTCTAACGAATATTACACACCACCACCACCACCGGCGATAGCAGGTTGTTTGGCTTCTCTTATGACCGACAATCCTCCGGTCACTCATCAGTTTTTTCCCTTGGGTGATACTAATGAAGTAGGGCCCACCACAACCGGTGGAAACCGGTTCGGTTATGAGTTCTTACCCTATGGCTAACTGGGTTGGTGTTAAATTCTGTCAACAACCGTCTGGTGGTGGTGGTGGAGTCGCCGGAAAAGTGACTGATGTACC